>QHHG01000175.1:0-27233 GCA_004367055.1 Fusarium sp. NRRL 66335
AAAAATCTATAAAGTTAAAGGTCTAGCTAGGGAAGGTTTTAGGAAAGAAGGGAAAAAGCTTATAATTAACGCTGTAGCTTTTAATACAATAAAAGTTAACAAAATGGGAGGTTTAGTAATGGAAATCTATTGACTTTATCTTTTGATCTTGTACTCATGCTTTGCTTTGATACCGTATGACTAGAAATCCAATGATTGCGTCTTCTGCATCTAACATCGCTTAGTCTAAAAATAGTAAAGTAGCTTAGGCAAGTTTAACAGATACTGGAGACATACCAACAGGTACAGCCTCGCCATGCATAATACCATGAATGTATGCGCACTGAACGACAAAGTGCGTCCCGTCCATAGCCTCTCGAAGGATAATTGGGTACTGCAGCCCTGCAAGTAACCATATGACATCGCCAGGTCGGATCGGACCACAACTTACGCCGAGACGGCCTTGACTGGTTGCAAAAAGGACCCGGTCACGCAGATCTGCAGAAGCGGTAGGCTCGGACATTATGGAACATGCCAAATCTCCGAGTGCTTGGAGTCTCGAAGCGACAGACCGGAGATCTTCCTGCTCTGCAGCCGCCGTTCGGAGCTCATCGACCAGTGTCAGATACTCGTGCCAGAACGGCGGCTCATGACGATCGGGCGAGTCAATCGGCACATCGCCGTTCAGCTTCGAAATGGTAGAGAAACAGTCCAGAAACTCCGTGGTGGCAGCTTTCGGTTCGGGGACTGCCACCCCTGCATTTTTGAGCATCAATGAAAGTTCAACCTTGAGTTTACACATCTCACAAAGCCCGTCATTCCCCATGGGACCCGCATCAGGTCCGGTGCAGTTGGAATCAACAACAACGTCTTCGGTTTTCTTTGCCAACGGCAGAAGCAGTTCATATACAACGGCGTGGACCAGATTGGACATGCTTTCCCTCAATTTGCCTTGCAATATCCCCCTAAGCTCTGCTCCGAACCGAGCTGGGATTGGATACTGTGCCTCGCTTCGATCAAACATCAGTGTTCTCCAAAAGACCTCAGACCGATCCTGGAGGGAAATGTCGCCATCTGCCGCGATATGGGTTCTCTCAAGAATGCAGGATAGGACATCCAGGAGTCCTGCTAAAGATTTGTGGTCTTCGCTTGGAAACACGCTGGCCCGATGCACTGTGTCTATCTGGTAGCCACTCACTACAATGTTGGAGCCTTGAAGTTCTGCTTCACCTCGTTCGCTCATTCCTTTCGACGCTTTGTAGTGCTTCTTCTCCCCAAACATTGTGACATGGTCCTTTCGAAGATCCAGGACCCAGGTTGGCAGGTCGCTCGGAAACTCGTCTCGTTCCTCTCGTTGACATAGAATACGGATGCGGATTTGCTGGAAGATGACCTTTGATGCTTCCAGATACACTTCAGAGACAGTCTTGTTGTAATCCGGCGTTGATAGAACGGCAGATCCGTCTTTATTACGGATCATTCCATGGAATGCATATACTTTATCTCTTGGATCCGAGCATTGAAGGCTCCGAAAGGCGTCGATTGTGATCCCGTAGACCATGCGCATGGCGAAGATAGACTATGAGTTCAGTTAGTCGGGAGTCCTTTACTGACTGTTCTTGCGATTCTTGGGATAATCGATAACATACCCTGAGCATAGAATAGTTTTCGGGTTCGTGGTCGACCATGGCTTGCAGGATGCATACTTGCAGGATTGAGCCGTCTGGCATGGCCTTCTGGTGATCGTGGTCTTTTCCTCCGGAAGCGTACAGCCGCATCGAATTGTGTTCCCCCGATCCAGCCCTCTCACCCCCGAACCATACACTACTAGGGTAGTCGAACTTGTTGTACCACTGACCATGCAATCGCCAACAGATCATATTCTGTATCGAGCTCCTCCAGCCCCGACCGGTGACTTCGTCAAAATGAAAGGCAAATTCCCTGGGATGAATCAGAATATCTCCACATATCAAGACTGAATTAGAGGACAAAGCCCACTCCTGCACTATCCAAGCTCTGGTGAACCACGATCGGCTGACGAGAAGGTACCATCCAAGCAGCTGGTCCTCAGTTGGTGCCTCCAAGCCAAGATCAAGATACGATGTCTCATCGAAGATGTCAAACTTCTCGCTCAGCGCGCGGCGAATCGGTCCCTTCTCTGACTTTCCTAGCTTGTCTATGACGGAGTCTAAAGTTTGTCGCGTTGTTCTCCATCCTTGGTCGATCAGCGGCTCATTACCTCCCAACCACATAAGTACACATCGACAATCTCCGTAGATTTGACTCATCAATGAAATCTGCTGGCCTTTTTCATCCAGATCATCTTGGTTAATACACATAGCATCGATCCAGATGAAGAAATGGTCGTGTCCCTGAGGCGTATACTTTTCGCCATATTGCGCTGCCAATGAGCCACTGGCAAAGTGCACCCTCAAACTCACTAAAGCTGTATACAAATTTGTCGACACAGAAACCGGGTTGCCGTCGCAGTAGATCTCAAAAGCAGGAGCTCCCCAGTGCTCAGCTGATAGCACGTCTTCTTTGCGGGTGTGGATAGTCCGTGCATCTCCCCACGTATATGACAACGCAAAGTAATCTGGCTGATCAAGAAGATGAACCACTTGCAGGGAGCATCTGACAAGTTCTTGAAGGTTGTTTGAATCAATCTTTTGTGGCAACTCGACTCTTAATAGGCGGATAGAACTGTCGGTTGGGAGCAGCTCGTAGGGGTACACTTTACGTGGCTTGTTGAGACAACCCGGCGGAGGTTGAAGTACGGGCAAAGCCACTGGCTTTGAACATTGACCTGGAGACGGATTTACTGGGATATCCTGTTCCACTGACACTTGACTAACCGTGGATATTGCAGACGTACTTGGTTTCTGATCCTTTTCGTCGCGCTGATGCTGCAGAAGTTGCTTTTCTGCCTCGTTCTGTTGCTGTTCGGTTTCACATCTCTTGGCGACATCGATCCCGGCACTATCCGCATCTGACCCACGAACGGCCTCGACCGCTTCAGTTCCTGTTCCATTCACCACCTCTACTTGTCCAACAACTTCAAGTGAGAGATCTGCCTGTTGACTTCCAACGTGGTCTTCCCGTTCCAGATCGATAGGATTATCATCATCGCCAGAATTTGAAGAAGGAGAGGGAGAGGAAGGAGCTGAGGTAGAAGAAGAAGACTCGCTATCTTCACTTGTAGTCGGCTTCTTCTCGGCAAGAATCCTCATCATTGCGGCCGTCTGCAGCGCTGTCCCACGACCATCTCGGAACCTCGCAATAGCTTGCACGTCCCTCAGTGAGACACTAGCATGAGTCATCTCCAGTGCCTTCGCGAAGTGACGGCTAGCTACTCTTCGTTGCTGAGCAAGGGTACTTCCGCCCGGTACCTCTGAACTCTGCTCGAGCGAACATGCTAATGAGGCTTGTGCGCACAGGTTGCTCAAATCGGATCCAGTGAAGCCTTTGGTCACCGTGGCGAGACTGTCAATACTTATATCACGGTCAAGCTCCTCTTCTCCAAGTATCATACGCAGGATGCGAGCTCGCGCATCGGCATTGGGTAGTGACAATTCGATCTGATAGGGTAGGCGACGCAGGAAGGCGCTGTCGAGGTCAAAAGGTCTGTTGGTGGCTCCGAGCACAAAGGGCGCGTCCTCTCCCTGCTTCAGTCCATCCAAGCTCTGCAGGAACTGATTGAGTGTCTGACGATGTGCCACGTTGTCATTGTCCGAACGGCGGAAGAATAGGGCGTCAACCTCGTCAATGAAGATGATGCAGGGTGAGAGCTTCTGACCAAGAGAGAAAGCCGCGGCAATGGCTTTTTCCGCTTCACCGATCCACCTGGAGTTGACGCTGGAGCCGTCAAGGTTGATCATTAATGTCCCTGTTTTCTTCGCGAGAACTCTTGCTAGGAGCGTCTTTCCTGTACCGGGTGGTCCGTACAGGAGGGCTCCTTTAACTCTCGAGTTTCGAGACAAGGAGGATGATGTCGAAGTTCCAGTCTGGCGGACAAGCCGAGACAAATTGTCAAGTATGCCCTCGTCGGCGTCAACTTCGTCTTGTGTTCCCTCTAAGGATGCTTAAGCCGGATATCACCTCATTGAACACATAGAAGGTAGTTGTCGAAATCGAACGAGGAGAAAAGTGGAACTTACCAGGGTCAACGACGTTTGAAAGGAGTGCCTGTTCGTGTGCGTTGCAGCGAGGCATAATCGCATTCATCCTCTGTGACCAGGTTGGCCCTGTCGTCTCCTCCTTGTGTGAACCTTCTTCCGTCGCTGTCGGGAGACTTTTCAGAAGACCACGACTTCGTGCAGCGCGTTCAGCACGAGCAAAAGCGTCTTCTACATCTGAAATACGCATCGATTTCTGCCTCAATCCTCTTCCAACAACATACGTTCGAGCAAATTCGTTGACGATGAACGCCTCCTCTTCAAACCCCGGGAAGAAATACTTGAGCGTTTCGCTGGAAAGACTTGTGGTCCAGTCGCACTCAGCCTCCAAGAGATCCGGAGGACATGGTGATAACCCTGGTAAGTACCGACGCAGATATCGTTTGAAGGACTGGATGTTTGTCGTCACTAAAGATGGCGGCCAGCTTTGAACCCGTTGTTTCGGCCACTCCTTCGGGACGGACTGAGGCTCAAGTATGAAGCAAGACATATCCTGGTCTGTAAGCTTCCTTCTCGTTGTCTTAAGGGGACAACTGTACTCGTCGCAACACTCGCCGTTTTCGTATTCGTAGAGATGACAGGAACAGTCCGGCTTGAGCCAGAACATCTCCTCCTGATCGTCCGTCCCCGCGGTATCCTCATCAGCCTCTGTGTGAGCAAGGCCCACTACAAGTGTTACTTTTTGTCCAGTCTGTCTGCGCTGAGAGATTGCATCTCTGATCCGGCAAAGAATTCTTCTTTGTAGGATCGGCGAATCGAATGACATGTCGCGAACATAGAAGATGATACCGGGACTCTCAACATCTCGGTTGATCGACTTGCCAACATTTATCCTTGCCGTGGCGGCATCCAAAAGAGCAAAGATTGCTTGCGCATTCCGATCGGTGGCACTCTTCTCTGCATTTCGCCTCGACTGATTTCCAAAGAAGTATTCAGTTGGATCACTGATCAGGTTTGTACTGCCACTTCCGTCCTCGAGGCTATGTTCTGGGTGCTCCTTAATGTATAGATTCTGTTGGCGCAAAAAGTCAAATGCAAGATCCTGCAACTCCGAGGAGGTCAGAGTGACGGTTGAGGAGCCGACCTCGCGAGCCATGGTGACGGCAACTCGATCAAGGAAATCGTGGCCAAACCGCATCTTGCTCAACAAGACAATCGCCTCCGAACTTGCTGTCGGCGTGGGCATTGTATGCAGTGCGGCTGTCATGTCCAGCACATCCTCTATCGCGAGCCTGTCGATGCTGAAGTGATCCGTTGTGTTTTTCATTTTGTCTTCTAAGGGAGATTTTAACTCCTGCACGTGAAGACTTTCATCATCGACAATTTCAAGGCATATATCAAGCTGCTCAAGCTCATCGAAGGTTCTGACATTGTCGAGGAACCACAGTGGCGCCACGGGACGGAAACTACCCATCGACGCTTGCTTATTCCCATTACTAAGAGCATCAGTCTGTGGCGTTTTAAGGCCCTTTGAAGGCTGAGACATTGTGGGCAAAGACGCTTATTTATTTAGAACGGCGTCGATTCGATGGTTTGTAGTCCGACTTTTTTGTGTGCGAATACAAGTTAGGCTGACCAGCGCACACTGCGGGGTCTTAGGCAGCAGCCACCTCGAACTACATTATGCTTGTTTATTGATTATCTCTCCGACTGCAGATCTATTCAAGATTCTTCAGGCGCTAGTCTAGTTTAGGTGTGCTTACACCAGCTTACGCCAAGCCTTAACTATGGAGCGGCGGGTACATCTTGCCTGGCACCATAAAACCCTGGTGGCAGCATTGGGTCTCTAAGATCCTGTTATGAAATTGGGATATATCTTGATTTCGCTTGCTAAACGCTTCCTAGATTAATCGAAACTTCTGTATTGGCACGCCTCTCTTTCGTAATTCTCCCTCTGACATTCGCGGATCGCAAAGCGACTCGATCTTCGTACACTCCTCACCCGGCCCCCGAGGCAACCATGCGTGAGCCTCCTCTCCAATTTCAAACACGAGTGTGTGGCTGGTATAACCTTCGGGTACATGAATACCATCCAAACGCGGATCTGATTGACGTAGAGGCCGCCCGTCTTTCCAAAACGAAAGCGTCTTCGTGAAGGGAGACCAGAGCCGTTCCCAGCCATCAAAGTCATCTCCAAGCAGAGCCTGACCGTGAGAAACGTCCGGATGATAGCTCGGCCCGACGACCTTGTAATAGCCCTTTCTTCTTTGAGGCCGAAGAACCAGGTTGGAGCGCAATCCTAGAAGAGTCACGATGATGTCGCCGACTCGACTTTCTGCTGGGACACGGGTGAATGTTCCGTTTCAGGTTTTCGTGCAGCCAGTTGCTTGAGTTCGTGAATAGTCGACTATTTGATCCACAAAACCCGCTTCGGTCTTGTTCTGTGTTATGAATTGTCGAATGAGGTCTCTCCCATTTTCCAACGACATGAATGCACCATCTGGAGGAGATTTAGTTTTCACTAAAAGGTAATCCCACAGGCGCCCAAATGTCAACATGACTACTAGTTCATCTAGGCATTTGTCGTCTTTGTAAAATTCCTCGTCTTCAGTAAGACATCGTAATAGCTGAATAACTGAAGCCATGTAATCATCCTCAGGCTGTGAGTGACCCCTAGGGGTGATAACAATTGGAGTGCTGCATATCTCATCACAAGATACTCCAGCCACTTCCAATACACCAGACTTGATCAGAGTAGCAGAAGACCTTGACCTTCCACTAGCGTCGCTGTTGAGCAACAGCATTCCCGATCGTTTTTCAATGTCCGCTGCCCAAGTTGGAAGTGTATCCGAGTTACATAGTTCCAGAAATTGAAGATCTGGATTCCAGGTCATGTGAGCCACGCATGCTGAAGCAACAATCTGTTTGAGACCTCTTATAGTCCACTGGAATCGATAGAGCGACATCTGTTGTTAAGAACCCCCGGAGTGAATACAAGCGGTCGCGATCATCAGAGCACTCGTAGCGGCTCGTTCCGTTGAGCAGGGTCACCCACTCGGTATAATCCTCAACGTCGATTCCACCAAATACACCCTTGGAAAAGAACGCCCCAACATTTCTCTCATATGCGACCGGATCAAGCAAGCATTGTGGTAGTGGACGCTTAATATGCATGGATATGAACATTACCGCATCCTTGAACCTGTTCCACGGCATCTGCTCACTTCCCAGCCTCACGATCGATGTTTCTTGGTTAGCCAATGCTATTTCCTGGTGCGTCCAAACCCTTCGGTGCCAATCTAGGGCCAATAGCTGTTCAAATGCAAGCAACTGATCCTCGTTGACATAATAAGGCACTTCGTCGTCGATGTTAAAGGTTTCAGGCTGGATTCCGCCTTCCCTTGGCGGAGCTGCATTGTCGATTTTGTACCAACCTTGGAGGTAATCGAAATATTTTATCGTGTGGGGCACTTGGTTTTCGACCTCTCGTAGAGTCTCCATGATGGTATAACTCCAGGAAGTCGCAGGTCCAAGCCAGACAACAACCCTCTTAGCAAACCGATACACGTCGTGCATACGTTGAACTTGGGCAGATCGTTCGGCAACATCGTTTTGATTGATGCAGATTGAGTCGCACCAGAGCATACGACTCCGGTCACGGTAGCGAAGGGACCGTAAAGCAGAGGCCAGGTTTGGTCCAATGTTGATACATCCTGACCTAATGGGCTCCCCTTGTGAATGATGGTCGGTGGTAAGGTGAATAGTCTCGGGATGAGACTTTTTACCCCAACAGTAAGATAGCGCCTCAAACTCTGGTTTTCTACCACTTCTGGGGTCTAATTCTTTCTGAAAGATGATGCCTGCAAGGGGGTCTTCTGGTAAACCGTGCTGCAGTTGCAAGAGCCGTAGCCCGAGAGGCGATAATGGTGAATATTTGAAGCGCGACCTTTTAGAGCGATACGAGGAGCTCCAAGCAGGGAAAAAAGCATTTAAAAAGGTGGCCGAAGTCATTCTGTCCACGCCGTCGTGCTAGAAAATAGGGAACCTCTACAAAAGAAAGAGAAAGGCTTTATTACGACAGGTCGGGGAAAAGGAGAGGATGTAGCACCGTGATGTGGCAAGTAGCTTATGCTTCAGAGAGAAATAAGCGCTCATACTGTTGAAAGATTGGCCTGGGCGTTAAGATCCTCCAGATACAGGGCAGGGCTTATAGCCAATCGGCAAGTCTCTCTGCCAGGCCCGATGGATGTTGGCTGATGCTTGAAACAAAGATTCCGCCAATGGATCTTAGTGCTGACATGTACACAGTACCAAGGAAGGATCGACAGGACAGGCGAAAAATAGTCAAATTGTGCTGGAAGCAGACAAAATCTCACTTTCCGGTCTTCTTAACGTCCTCGACGGTGTTGGAGCTCAGGAAGGCCGTGTACTTATCATGACATCGAACCACACCGAAAACATCTACCCGGCTCTTCTTCGCCCGGGCCGAATCGACTACACTATTAATTTCCAGCTTGCCACTTCGGAAGCAGCGGAGATGCTCTTTAAACGAATGTACGATACCCCGGAGACGAAGGCTGAGGGGCATGGATCCGAGAAGAAGGCAGTGGCAGTGGCCGAGTCAATTGCAGACAAGGCATCCAGGTTCGGGAAAGTGGTTCCTGATTTTGCTCTTAGTCCTGCGGCTATTCAGGGATTCCTTCTTACACATCAAGATTACCTGGATGGGGCGCTTACTGCTGTTCAGGCAATCAAACATCAGGGTAACCGTGCTCCGGAGTCACAGGAGTCAAACGATACAGAAGAAATCTTGTCAGAATCTGAAGATGAATAGGACAGCAATGTCTAAGCGCAATTTGACTCTAGAGAAACCATTTTAGTTTAAGTTTTGTACACAATTTATATATCACCTACTTGTTTTACTGACCTTGGTAACTCTTTATTACTTGCACCGCTCTGCCGATACAGGACAAAGTCTGTCATAGACTATTGTCGTCGCCAAGGGTTATCTACGTTACCAACTATACTAGGCAATTCTGCACGAATTACGCGAAAGAAGCAGGCACTCAAGATGTTCAATTGGCTGATTCTCTATAACCTCCCCATGCGACCGTCTATATATTCATACAAAAGTACTCATAGCTCTCTAGGGTAGCTCAAGCTACTATTGTTAGAATTTCTTTCTGGGTACGGTACTGGTTCCTCGAGTAGAAGCTTTGTAGACGCGACTCTTCGTCTCCTACTTCTCATCCTCGAACCCAACAAGCTTGAGCGAATCCCTCCACAACCTTCCCTCGTTCTCAATATGATAGGCGTAAGCAGCATACGTAGGTGTGATCATCTTGTCCTCTCCACCCAAACCGGGCTCAGCCACAGCGCAGTCGACAAGGTACTTGCCTCCCTCATGCGCCCATGATTTACCGACGGCCGCCCAGACTGTTGTTGCGGCACCTTGCTCGGCGTTCTTCATCAATGGTACCAGGTGGTCCATTCCCTTAAAGGCGTCGGGGGGTAAGTGTCTGGTCAGTCCTGTGTGGATAATGCCAGGGTGAACACTTGTTGCGTGTAGGTGGTGCACACCATAGCGGCGTTTAATCTCGTTGGCCATGTAGATGTTTGCCGTCTTGGATTGGCCGTAAGCAGCGTTAGGATCGTAGTCGCCGCGCTCGAAGGCGTAGTTATCGGCGTCGTTGATGCCATGGAGGTTATGACCGGAGGAGGACACATTGACAACGCGAGAGGGGAGGGCAGGAGAGGCGTTGGCGATGAGGGCAGGCTTGAGCAGCATAAAAAAGAGGAAATGGGAGAGGTGATTTGTGCCAAACTGGAGCTCATGACCATCAACAGTGAAGCGAAGGTCCGGGATAGCCATGATACCAGCATTGTTGATGAGGGCATGGATTTTAGAGGTCTTTTCAAGAATAGCATCGGCGGCAGCACGCACAGAGGATAGAGATTCCTGATCCATCTGGAAGAGTGCCATACGGGACGGGTCGAAGATGCCGTCAAGCGCGGACTTAGCCTTATCGAGGTTCCGCGCTGTAAGGTACAGGGTAGCGCCAGTAACAGCGAGGGCGCGTACAGTCTCAACACCAATGCCAGAGGAAGTTCCAGTAATAACGATAACCTGGCCCTCGAGCTTGCCTTGGACGCCTTCGTCCTGGATGATTTGGAGGGCTGTAGGGCGGGCATCGCCTGGGCCATCGGGCTTGATATGGGCAGCAGCGTAGCGAGACATGGCGAAGGATGATTATCGATGACTCAGTTGGTCTGGAAAAGTTGATGATTGCGAGCGGAAAGGCCTAGTAATGATGATATCGAATGGTTGTGAGCGTGGGCCAAATGAACAGTGGACAGCTGTATTATATTTATAGTCTCGCTCTCGAGGTTGTTACAAGCCTGTCAGAGCCTATGCGAGAAGTCTATTACCTAGCACGACCGCAACGTGGAAACTAACTTACAAATCAACATTCATTTTAGATAATTGATGGAGATAGGACCTGATGAAAAGTCTTAACGCCGTCTATTGACGGAACGTTTAAGAACCCTAGATTAGAATTACCAGATATTTCATACAGTCCTGTAAATAATTTGATGACTTCTGATGACACTTTTACTGAATGTAGCCTAGCCCGCCCCATCGACTTTGTAAAGCACCATACAGGGTGCTACGGTGATGATGACGTTTTATCCTCATTCGGTCTAGTTTGCAGAATACTAGCGAAGTTGTTGCGTTAGCGCCGGCGGGCGGGACTTCTCGGCAAAGGACTAATTTATCTACTCTCTTCTCCGCTCTTCACTACATGGTACAGTCGAGAGAATACACAACAGAACTTAAGGCTGGGCAAATCAGAATGATGGGATATGGCGGCGATTGCTCCGCTGAGGTCGAGGCCAGGAAACAGCGCAGAAAGCTGCAGAACCGCAAGAACCAAAGAGCACGTCGTGAGTCGTTACTTTAGTTCCACATCCTTAGCAGTGCTCATGAAAGCTTTTAGGACAACGACTCAAGAGTAACAACACCGAGAAAGATCAGGGGTTATCGCCGTTTGAGGTCATGCGATGGCGTGTCGACGAGGCTGACAGTTTCACCTTACAAGACGCAGACACAGAAACGACAACCGCAGATATGCCTTTTCCTCCGTCTCGCTTACTTCACTCTACTTCCGAGCATGCGATCATCCTCCGAGTGTCACCGTCAACGGCGCATGCCGGCCAAGTAACAACCATGCCATCATCCCCCAAATCCTTCGACCTCAACTTCCCTCTCCCATCTGATCACCTGCTCCATCTCATCCAACACAACGTCTTCCGCGCCTTCATTTCCATCAAGCGCACTCTAAACACCACATCAGTCGACCCAACTACCTGCCCGGTTTTCGGTCCTTGCTTAGACGATACGACGCGCTACCCACTTAACCCCAACATCCCTCCTTCGCTTGCCCCTACTACCCTGCAGCTAACTCGATACCACTTCCCTTGGATCAACATTATTCCTTTCCCTCGCGTCCGCGACAACCTCATCCGGCGCGAAGGCCGCTTTGACTGCTGGGAAATGTGGCAAGACCTCGTCGGCGGGCTCATGAGCCCTACAGCGGCCGCATGGCAGCGAGGCACGCCCGTGAGCTTTTCCACCTCTATCCCCGGACTCCAGTCGTCACCAACGATAGTATCGGGGGGCTACACGGATACGGATGAGGTCACCGCCGGGCGCAATGGCCTCATCATTTGGGGTGAGCCGCATGACATGCAGAACTGGGAGGCCACCCCTGGCTTTCTTACCAAATGGTCATGGGCTGTTGAGGGCTGTCAAGACCTGAAAGAGATCAGTAATTGCTGGAGAATAGAGAGAGGGGAGGAACCTATGTAGATAAACCTTCATGTAAATGTTATTTATAAGTAATAGAAAGTATAGTTTCCCCTGAAGATATACTTTCTTTTAATGGAAAGGTTTTAATACAGAAGGTACCAGCCCGTGGCAAAAGAGCAACTGTTGCATCATTAGTGTGACGTGAATCTTCAGAAAACCGAGGCGTCTAATATAAACAGGTTCATTTAGGGACCAACAGAACGGGACATCCCAGTAGAATCACTTCCAGATCAATGAGAGGCTCCAGAATTGCTGTTAGTGGCTACTAAATCGACACAGTGCATCGAGCCAGCGTGTATCCGACTATCTAGGTAAAGCTACACCCTCTATGACTTCCTTTCTAAGGCTTTATGTATGTTTCACCAGCTTATTATTAGTCAGTCCGATGATCCAATCATAAAGGTTGCGCGGATATTGCTATCCGATAAAACCGATCATCGTACCTTGAAGAAGCCAGTCCAGAGACCGGAAGATGTGAACACGCCCTGGGGATCTATTGCCTTCTGCACCTCCACCAATCTCTTCTGGTTGTGCCTTCCATAACTAGCGAAGACATTCTGTCCTTTATTCGCATAGTTTATGTATACAAATGGATGGAACGCGTCGAGACCTTTAGCAGCCTTTTGGAAATCTGCGATGAAGTCTTCTGCCAGGCTGTAAGCGGCATTGTCCATCGAGCTATTGTTCCAGCTTAGAGAGAAGAGGTTGACTAATCTACTGTCAGCATAGATCTTTTCCAATTTTGATTGAACTGCTGAGAGCAGACCGATTGCTTCAGGGCGATGACTTACCCACAAGATGACCACCTTCAAAGTCAAGACCAAGAGCGTTGCCACCCCTGCTCTTGGATAGTTCCATTACCGCAGCAGGAATAGAATAAGCGATCAGCTGTGGGTTTAGCCCGGTCAAGTTTCTACTTTCAACAAGCTTTTTGAGAATACCAAGGCCCTTCTTTCCAAGCTCTGTAGACGGATAATGTGTCAGAGTGGCAAATACGTTCCTAAAATTATCAAACAGTGAGTCATAGCCAGAAATGAGATATTCGACCCTCATACCTTGTTACTCCAAGTGGTCCCTCGACAGCTGTGCTATTAGCTAGGCTGTTGATGCCTCCAGTGAGATTTCCTAATGCAGGGATGCTATTCAAGGCGTCAAATACTGATGGGGAAAGGACAGGCTCTGCGTAGCGTTGGGTGGTTGAGATACTCCAACCATTTTGCTGAGTATAGGTGTATCGATACTCTAGTCCAATAGCTGTGTCTTCGTAGTCCTGAATTGCAAAGATCTTCTCGGCTTCTTCAAGCACTAGACCCGTCTGGTTGTCTCCAAAGGTGCGTGAGCCGGTATATACAGGTCCTTGAGGAAACACGCTGATATTAAAGGAGGTCACGATGCCGAAGTTGTTACCACCTCCTCGAAGGGCATAATACAGATCTGCGTGGGTATTCTCAGATGCTGTCACAATTGTGGCATTCGGTAAGACAACCTTATGATGTAAGCACTCTATGCTTGTGTGGTTTAACGGAATGGACCCTTACCTCGAACTCCAAAACATTATCAAGCGCCCATCCGTGTTGCGAAGCTAGCACAGAGCTGCCACCACCGAGAGTAAAACCCCCAATTCCAACTTGCCCAACTCTTCCACCAACATATGCCAAGCCATAAGGATCGAGGGCAGCAAAGACCTGGCGACTAAGAGATCCGCCGCCGACTCGAGCGGTTGCTCGGTCGTTGGAGACAACAGTATTATTGATCAAGCCAAGATCGATTGTGACTCCGCCAATAGATACCGAGTCGTCTGGGAATCGTGAATGGCCTCCACATTTAACAGCAAATCGGCACCAATTCTCCACAAGAATCTGCAAGATTCTGGAGACCTCACTGGTAGACTCTGGTTGAACACGACAAAGATAGGTGGTTTCCAGTTGCTTCTGGTCCCAGATGGTGAAGCTGGAGTCATCGTCCTTGTAATGAAGACGGCCCGGAAACTCGGACGCTAAAGTAGTACACTAGTCTGATTAGCTGGGTTCGGACATTGTTATAGCTCGCTACTAACAGCCTGCGCACAATTCACTCCGTCATGCTGGCCGGGCAATTTGCTATCGTTGATAGCGATCGTCGACGCGACCAATTGGCCAAGTAGGTATAGATGCGTGAGCTTCATCTTATTTCTCGTTGAGGTAAGAACAAACTCTTGAGAAGTTGAGAATACAGCTTTCTGGGCGGCTTGTAAGGGTATTTATCATCATTGACTACCAAATGTCAACTTTGACACGCGGCAAGGTGGTACGCCAAGCCCCTCATCGGTGGTTGATATCAAGGCAACTGAGCATAAGTGCTTGCGTCACCATCAACGATTAACACCGACATTTTCATCATGGTTCGACGCTTGGTGGTCATAGTGTGGGCCCTCTAGACGTCGAGAAAAACACATGACTGAAACAGGTGAATGATTGCTGGGTTCTGGTATATCCTGGTCTAGATTTCCTCCGAACCCTAATAGCCGTATCCCTTGGCTCTCCGAGAAGGGAACGTCATCCCTACCCTTATCTATGATTATCCAATCGCGGGCTGTACAAGTTAAACTGGGTACCGCAACGCTAATGCAAGTTTATGACAGTTGCATGAGTCCCCACAGTGCTTTGCTCATTCAGGCAAAGTGTCTCAACGACTCCAATGCTTTTAAATCGATCCCCGCCCCCGGTTGACGCACCTGTCATCCACCAACATACCCGTACAACCGTATATTTACTACCAGCTGCTTCAACTCTCCAAGCAATCATGGCCAAAGAAACGGAATTTGGCCGAAATTTCGCCCTACTGGCTTCCATCATCGGCGATCCGGATAACTGGTCCGGTGTAAGCGATGCAGGCAGACGGAGGAGAATTCAAAATCGCATCAATCAAAGATCACTCAGTATGGTCACCGTCATATAATGACGTTTCCAGCCTTGCTAATAATGAAATTGAAGGAGACCGTCAGCGGAAGAAGCAACTGGTCCACCATGATGCCACGTCTATCCCTGCTCTGATCAGCGCTGTCCTCAATCACAAGTTAGATCTGAAGATGCTTGTGGACAGAATGAACATGCTTCAGCCGCATTCGTGGAACAATTCAACAATTGTTCAAGTTTTCGAGGCTATTGTGAGTCAAGACAGAAGCGCTGGATTAGTCAGGGCCAATATGCTATCCAGCTTATCACAGTTCAACTTTTCTCGGGCATTGATGTTGAATGCAGGTATCATTGGGCTTTCTGATGATTTGATGCATGACGACGCTTGCTCATTATTTGTGGTTGCTGGACCTTGGCCGGTCGGGATAAACATCAACGCAGAAACCTTACCGTATGGTCTTCAGCCGACTAGTCTCCAGTATTCCAGGGAGCACCACCCCTGGATAGACCTACTCCCGGTAGCCCAACTGAGGGATAATATTATTCAACGAGACGTGGACACGTATGATGAGGCAGGTCTCTGTTGTGCATTTACGGGGCGCGGCCACGATCAGGGTACCGGTGTCATTGTCTGGCGCGAACCTTGGGACCCTAGCGGGTGGGAAGTGACAGCGGAGTTTGCTCGGACTTGGGGCTGGGTTATTACTGGTTGTTACGATCTCTTCCGGTCCACTAATAACTGGCGTGCTCAAAGAGGTGAACGTCCTCTGTTCAAATTACCAGATTGATAAAACGGGTTCTTGAAAGAGACAGTGTAGGATTGATAACACAAAATAATTCTAGTTGCCTACCAAATGAGCCATGCTGGCAGCAAATCTCTCTCCGACCGGCTTCGCATCCTCCACAATCTTTCGCATCTCTATCTTCTCTTCATCCGTCAAGACAATCTTGCGAGACTCCCAGTTCTCTTCTAAGCGTGAGGCTTTTGTTGTACCAGGGATGCTAATTAGCCCCTGCGCTGCCACCCAAGCTAGCGCAATTTGCGCAACAGTACAGCCTTTCTTTGTGGCTAGCTTCTTAATCTCGTCCACAATTGCCTTATTCTTGTAGAAGTTCTGACCTTGAAATTTGGGAACTGTAAACACAAACGTTAGTATCTGTTTGATAGTATCGAGGTTTGTATGTAAATGGGATCGCTTACCCGTTCGGCGGAAATCATTAGGTGCAAAGTCATCAGGAGACTTGTATTCAAAGTCATCAACAAGCCAGCCGTGTCCTAAGGGGCTAAATGCAACAAACGCTACACCTAGTTCTTTGCATGTATCGATAAGACCGTTCGTTTCATGCAATGTCTCAAAAGCCGAGTATTCAGCTTGGACCGCATCAATCTTGGCAACTGAGATATTAATACACTGCTTAACCAAAGGTAAAGTCCCACAACAGTACGTACTTGAGTTAGCTTTGCGTAAGGTAGCAGCAGAACACTCGGATAGACCAATATATCTAGTCTTCCCTGCGCGGCGCAGTTCTTCTAGGGCGCCAATAGACTCCTCGAGGGGCGTGTCTTGATTGCGTCAGTATTGATTGCGTCAGTGTTGATGAGTGGCATAGCACTTCTACATACTGGGGTCAATTCGATGGAGGTAGTAAAGGTCAGGAGTAAATCCAAGCCTTTCAATCGTCCCCTCGATGTACTCTTTGATGTGAGCTGCCGAATTGACAACACTTCTGGTGGGTGAAAAAACGTCAAATCCGCACTTTGATGCCACTATATCAAACCTTCGTTAGTAATTTCATTGTTGGATCAATGTCAGTCTTAGTCTGCTTACCAAAAAGCTTATCGCGCACGCCATGCTTGGTAATAAAGTCGCCAAGTAGCTTTTCATTGCCGCCGTTCTTATAGGCGACCTAAGAATAGCGACTATGAGTAATCATTCCTTAAGTACCGGATTTGTGAGGTGCTACTCACGGCAGTATCCCAGAAGGTACATCCAAGGTCAACGGCTTTCTTGAGAACTGGCTCAGCCTCTTCAAGGTTAAGGTCGCTACCCATGGCTGAACTGAGACCCATGGCCCCAAAACCAGGTATGCTGACTTGGATGTCACCAATTGGTAGTGCGTTGGTCATTGTTGAGAGCGGCTTGAGATGTTTTAGTGTCTAGATGTAAAAAAGAAGAGGAAAGTAAGAAGGAAGTTAAAAGAGACATAAAATAAAAGAAGCCCTCAGTTTTATATCCCCCAAACAGTGCTAAGGCTATACTACTTTGCCGCCTTACTATTTAAAGTCAATTAGAAGATTATGTAGTATTAGTAACGTATAACGTAATTGAGAAGCGTAACACAGACAAGAGTGATAAGATGCGCTATTTGGGCTGTTGATACGCTGGATAGAGCGCAGTTTGTTGACTCGTTCGCCAATCTCGCATAGCGGATGACTGTTCCCCTTTAGGACCAATGGGCCTCATACGGACACGCCTAGGCGCCTCTCCACTCCTGTACCCGTAGGCGTGCGGATCATGTTAGCCCCCAATTTAGTGAAAGGACGTCTCGGATTAGGTCGGACATAGCTATTCGTGGGAGGTATCGGTCTTTAAAATCGAGACACATAGGTAATCGGTCCTTGAGCTTTAGAAAACAGTGTGTGGGTGGATAGTGGACAGAACTAAGTAATAAAGCGGAATTTTCCTAATAGCCGATTTAATTCAAGGCAATATTAATGAGTCTAATTTAAAAACCAAGTGTATATATTAACGCTTTTCATATACTCAACGCTTTATAGTGGATTTACTTGGGGAAAGAAGACTTGTAACGATGAGGCAATCATGTGATTCTTGAAATACAAGACGAAAAGGGTAATGCTGCCGCCTTAGCACAACGGCAGTCTTCAACAGCAGGGAATGAGCTCAAGCTTCTTGTTATATCTCTTCTCGATTTACGTACAACTTGACCTCTTGTTAATAATGTCAGCGCCACACCTGCCACAGATAGACCAGAAGCATACCCGAGCGACTGCATCGTGCAGCATTGCAAGAGTATGTATTATAAAGTCTACTTTGCTGCCCGTCTTGCAGCAATTTTGTAGAAGAGGCTTCCGTCATAGATCCCCCGAATGTCCTCCTTCATCATACGACCGTCATCGGGCCAGAGCAAGATATATGTAGCCAACCCTGCGGGAAGTGTTAGCAAAAGGTTAGTAACAGCAAAGTATCCACCTACACTCAAAAAAGGCACCACCCCAACCGACAGGGTCAGCGATCAGTCGTTGCCCCTTCATCAGCTTAGTTAAATCCCACAGCGTCATGTAGTTTCGCCCCTCAGCGTATTTACTAAACATATCCTCGAACTTTTGTGGTATAAACCGTCCTTCAGTGTCGTATGTGCCCGTGTCGCTGCCATGTTTGTCCTTATGGATGTTGGCAATGTAGATTCGGAACAGCGGATCGGGCAGGAATGAGGACTGGGTTGGGTATGAGAAATTTCCGTGTATAATGAAAACAGACAAAAGGGATAGGATGATTCCGTAACCCAATTGGTAGAATCCTCTGTACGTGTCGATGGGATATATCACACCGTCGTGATCCTTGTACCAAATTAGTGCGCTGCAGAGAGACAGACATTAAGACTAACCTTATCAAAAAAGTCACAGTGCTGTTGCAGAACCTAACGGCTGTTAGCAATACCTTGTTCCCGTGCTTTGACTTTACTTACGGTTTGATGGCGATGCTTATGAGCCCAATCATTTTCAGTTGTACCCTCTGGACGCTCATGCGTTGCTGCTAGATTAGCTCGAGCAACTCCTGCGCCATTGGTTAAGATTAGCAAATCTTGAAAGACAGTAAGGGAACAAAGCGTACGTACCGGCGTGGAGCAGCTGATGCTCGTTCGACGTTGGCTGATACGACTTTCGCTCAGTAGTAATCGGGACTGAGTCGATCGAAGTGACAACACGGCGACCAGTAGTATCTGGGTCTCTTTGGGAACCCAAGTTCGACTTTTTTGAGTTCGTAGAATCCATTGTAAGCACTTAATGACCTGAAAAGCAGCACACTAAGGATGATTGTCAAATTAGAAGGTTGAACTATATATATTAACAACGAACCAATGACGCAAATAAATCGACATTGGGTAGATGACGTCAATACTACGATTTAATTCAAACAATATGAAACAGTGAAAGTGAACATCCGAGTTTCCATTTTCACGTGCTTCGACACCAGCAAACAGTGATGTCATTCACTCGTAACCAACAGATAAGATAACACACTCAATGGTACCTTTACTCCCGGCAACTTCTTTTGTGTTTAAGCAGACAAGGTAGATCTTTGTATTCTTGGCGGATTCCGGAGGGAAGTGTCCGTAGGAAAATGACAAAATGGTAATTTTTAGCATTGTATTATACTTGCTTATTTACTAAGGCTATCCACAGGAAACAAAGATGGCAATGTTGAGGCAAGTACTTCGATGATGAGAAAATGGAAAATCTTGAGATAAGCTTTACAAAGAACCTATCAAATGTATATTAGCTATTAGTTTTTACTAAACCCAATAACTCTTTGATACTAACATAACGCTGTTGATATAGGGTAGTGTCTCAAATGAAATGTTATCGCTATCTACGTTATCAGCTGTACTATCCCTAATTCGGCTAATAACGCTAGGCATTTCTGCATGAATCACCGCTCCTAGACTGGAATGGTCCACCTTTGTCTTATATCTCGTTGCACAATTGGTCACATTCTCGGTCCACTATCTTTGTCTCCGGATCTGGACGGGTCAGCGCCACAGCAGCCACAGGTACACCATAGCCCATGTAACAAAGTCTTATCGTGATAACACACCCGAGCAGGTGCGACTTTTCTCGTCGGAGAGGGTCAGTTTGTGCTCCAACTGCACTTGTGCAGAATCCGCCGATGATCTGGTCGAAATGCCACCAAGAGCTAAAGAGTATAGAGGATTGTCATGCCACCGTTGCCATAAGCAAAAAGTGAAATGTAGTAGAGGTACGATTGATTTTGACAGGTTTGTACTGAACCGATCTAACTTACGTAACAGAAAAGCCCTGTCAGAACTGTGCGGCAGCGAATCGGCCATGCACCTATGCAGTTCGTGATCGCGAAGTGACAATCTCAAAGGCATATTTGAAGAAACTCGAGCAAAGTCTCTTACGCGTCAACAATCACGCGCCAGCGTCGAAGCCTGCTGACGACAGTAACGGCCCCTCGCCCCAAGGGGTTACTGCTGGTGGACATAACGCGCGCCAACCATTTGACCCTGTCGCCGAGCATCCAGACGCCGACGTTTTCGTCTCTCGGTTGAAGGAGATCCAAGTTTCTCATCTGTCACCCAGTGCATTACAAGGGTATTCAATCCTTTGGTTGCAGGTTTGAATTCAAATCGCCTGAGCTTCCAAATCGCAGATAGTATAATTACCCGGTTGGTACCCGGTAGCAACATGCCATCGCTTAATGCCGTGACCCACTCGGTGATTTTTTAAAAACACCGACGATATCGCGGAATCGCGATTACAAGATAAGGGATGTTATCGACGGAGATATTCAGAAATACCGGTACAATCAATGTCCGCATATTCAGCAAGGTTGCCAGTGTAAGGATATTGGTCTAGTTTGATGCGATCTATAACAGCTTGGTTCCATTGCCAGAATACAGGCTAATAGAATATCTGGTATTTCCTGTTATTTCATCTTTGGTCTTTCTGACTAGATCTCATAGCGTTTGGTCCCTATCATGACTTCTCAAACTCGAACTCGGGACTTCATTGGTTATGGCCTTGCCCCTCCCAAGTTTACCTGGCCTGGTGGGAAACGAGTCGCTATCAACTTTGCGATCAACTACGAAGAAGGAACAGAACGAAGCCCTCTTGCTGGTGACAAGGAACGGGACTCTCGCACTTAGGTTCGGAGTGCGCTTCCTCCCAGCGAACGGGATTTGATGCAAGAGGCCGAGTACGAATACGGCACGCGAGTCGGTATTTGGAGACTTCTACGCATCTTCAAGGAGCACAACGTCCCATACAGCGTCTTTGTCTCTTCAGAAGCGCTCGTGGTCAATCCGGCGTTTGCTGAGACATTGAGAACCGAGGATTGTGATATGGTGTCGCATGGAACACGCTCTATCAGTCGCATAGATCTGACCGAGGACAAGGAAAGGGCAGATCTTCGCCGGGCGGTGGACCAGACGCTGGAACTGACGGGTAAAAGAATACTCGGTGCTTTCCCCAGACCGCCTATCACGAACGACAGTCGCCGTGTCATGGCTGAAGAGGGTCTCCTGTACGATTCAGCAACAACAAATGATGGCCGTCCGTATTTCACAGACGTTTCAGGCCGACCAATGCTGGTTCTTCCTTATGCGGTCGATACCAACGATGCCCGATTCTGGGGTGGACAATCTGGTCCAGGGTTTACAGGATCCACGGATTTTTTTGATTACCTCAAGGACGCATTCGATGTGTTGTACAGCGAGTCGGGCGAGAGCGCGACTATGATGTCAATTGGTCTGCACGCGCGTATCATGAGACCGGGACGTGTTGCCTCAATCATCCGGTTTATCAAGTATGTGCAAGGGTTTGAGGGTACTTGGATTGCTAAGAGAAGTGATATCGCAGCTGATTTCGCAAGGAAGTTTGGTCCTGATGACACTTGGAACCTGGATTGTCTTGGAAACTTGCCGACGATAGAAAGGTAACTTAGTACCCACCGTACAGTGCTGTTTGTCCCAATTATGTAACATCTTTTCCACCATTTGTCTGACTTGACTTCATTTCGTTGAACTTCAGCACTGATCTGGTGTACTGTATGTGGTTTGCGGCAACGGCTTTGGGTATTATTAGGTGTGTATATTGAAGCGCTATGTATCTCGTCGTGGCGCTTTGAGTACCTACAGCACCCAACCGACATATCTTCTAGACGTCCTTGCACTTGTTTATACTACCCAGACCACTCTCACTCTCATACCTTATTCCCAACCCACAGAAGAGCTTTCAGCACAAAGTTCCAAGTACTTGTTATCCGCTTCTGCAAAAGCAATAAACGTCTCATTGGCCGACCAGAACCCTATTCTAACTGCCAATCAAGGTCCAAACAACAAGGTTTCCGCCTTTCACTGCCAATCAGAAGTGTCTGATTGTTTGGCAGCCGGTGATGACTTGGAAGTCATCACAAGCTTTGTTGTGAGCCTCAAGGATTGCCCTACACAGAGTCAGCTGGAAAGTAAATCGTATTAGAAAGGGTTATAAGTTACTGGTGTCCGGCAGGGCCTCGAACGACACTGGAATCAAGATAATAGGCGTCTCCCCAGAAGCACTGGTCGTTACTGGTGAAACCGATGGTTTTCTTGTACAGGTCGCAGTAGACTCCAAGGAGCCGGTCGTCGCGAGGGTTGGTGATAAGCTGCATTCGGTATCTGTCAAGGCCACTCTTGACCCAGCTTTTGACGTATTTGACTTCAAAGGAACAAGCAGCCCGCTTGACCTCGGCGGCTAGTATGTGTTAGCTACGGAAAACCTGTAGAGCCCAGTCACCTACAATTCTCGGTAGGAGCAGCCATAGCTCCAGTGAGCATGGGGATAGCCAGAACGGCCTGGGTAAACAGAGTGAACTTCATGATGAAGAAGTAGATCGAAGTCGTTAGATGGTGATTCAAGGTGCTGGATAGTAAGAGAATGAGAAGAGGGTAGTGATGGAAGCATGTACTCGGAATCAGGTCTCTATCTTATACTTGTCAATAATTGTCTCTTTGCGCAACTCTTTGCTACAGTAGCCTGACTCCAATATCCTCATGGTAATCTAGAACTTGCAAGGCTATCTTCACGCCCCTGTCTCTGTTGCTGAATAATATTCTTGTCGGAATTTCCGGAAAACCCCATGATTCACGATGCTACGGCCGAGTCGGCGAATTAGCAATGTCAGAGTTGCATCGGGAAAGTGATCCGACGGCATGGAGCGACCCGGGAATAGCTATGGGGCATTTGCGAGGCTGCCTCGCTTGAACCCTGAACCTACTATGCCTACCTACACCCTTGCATACAACTGCGGAGTGGCGCGAGGAGCTCGCTTATTTATCTACTGACGTTAGTTGGGTTAATTGACAGCTCTGAATGGACACAACTCTCCGGTCCATTTATGTAGCCCCGTAAATCATTACAAGAATATGGTGGCCTGTCAGCATGGCTCCCCTTCATGGACCTACCAGGAACCTTTTCACTAAGAGTTCGCCGTCATAGAATTTCCAGGGACTGATTCGGGAACAGTTGATCCCTTCGACTAGAACTTTTGAACTTGTAGGATCATGCCTGTGGTCCGTGGTCCAGCGACCTTCGGATCATAAGCGACCCCTTTTCAAAGGTATGTGATAAGGAGACGACTGAAAGTTTCATTTATCCAAGACCCATTCTTCAGTGGTGGACTTTGCGGAGATTCCGGAGTAATGGACTTTTGATGAGCGACTGCGGACTTTGGAGTTGAGCAAACAGTTATTAGGGTATTTCTCCATGCGGGGAAAGTGGCGCTAATGGATTTCTCCAAAAGCTTCTTGCCAATGTACGTGAAGATATCTCCAACGTGTTTGCTATCGAACAGTGCCTTCTGTGTTTTAGCAGCTCAATGATAGCATCTACCTGCAACGCATTCAATCCAGTAAAACAACTGCCAAATGCAACGGCGATAGCAATATTCTTCCTCGAGAAACTTTGCAATTAGGCTAAACCAGCTCATGATATGATATGTATAATATCAGCGGCAAAGTTGAACAGCATGGACCCAACTGTGGAGCGTGAACAATCGCCACTATCTAGGCACGGAAGCCTAAATCCCACCGTATCATGTAGGACCTATTAGCCAGCAGATCATTCGAAGGAAGAACAGGGCCACGATTTGCACTACCACGCGGTGCAACGAACCCGTTGAAGTGGATAGCTTTACGACAACCTCCAGTGACCGTACTTGTCTCTCCATAAATGTGGATACATGTATTCTGAACCCTACATCCAGACTCCCAAAACGTTGCCATTGCAAGGGCGTCCTCACACTGTGTGCAATTTCCGCCAGCTTATTGAGAGAATTCAATGACCAAGGACAATCTATGGATTCGGTCGAGACACTCATGGTCGGCTCGGCCTTTGACTCTCCAAGTCCGTTGGAGTGGTGCTACGTTACTCTCAAGGAGCCATAGGTTGAGGGGTAGCCTGACTGATGGATTACTATAAAGCAAAAGCATTGTTCCGAAGAATACATCCCGTTTCTTCATCTCTATCCCAACTCGCAAGCAATCCAACAACAAGCCAACTACAAGCCAACTACCTTACTCAAGTTCATCAAGATGAAGTTCCCCATCCTCGCACAGGCCGCCCTGGCCATTCCCGCTCCTGCCTCAGCTATTCCCGAGCCCGTCGACACGGCTAATCGTAAGTCTGCTGCTAAAGTTCACATTAAGGGGTTGAGTACTAAGCATTGTTTTTAGTTGCCGAGCGTGCTAACTGCAAGTTGACTCTCCAATGGAAGTCTAACTGGTATGAGAATGCCATGAGGCGATACCGAGTGCAGCTTATCACCAGCCCCCGAAACGACGACCACCTCAAAGTGTACTGCGATATCTTAGCCAAGAACACTGTTCAGCTTGAGAATCAGCAGTGTTTCTGGACAGATGGCATGTACGTGGTTGACATCAGCGAAGTACAAGGTCCAGCTGGTCATTCGTAAGTTCTACTATAATTCTATTGCCGTTCGTATCTAACTCTTTCATTTTTAGGCAATACAAGAACCAGCACAAGATCGCAGCTGACTGGTTCCAGAAGGGAACTGGCTGTGATGTTATTCGAAACACCTAGATTGATTAAACCAGCTTCTTCGGTCTTGTTCCCGTATTTTGTGCACTGCTGAGGTCATGGCTGAATAGTCTTTCTTATACGGTTCCGGTGCGGGAGTGTGATTCAAGGGGTGCTCGGTGTATTAGGCTAGGTTGTTGTACGCCGGTTGGTATACAGATTAGTATAGTGAGGGCAATGCTAGAGACGAATTTTCGTTGTCAATGTGATTTGCAGTTGCTGTTCTCCGGTGAACTCACAAACCCGCTGCTTCGTCAGTCGCGAGGATAAAGTGATTACCAAAGAGATCAGTGCCAATACAAGAATAAAATTAGCCTTGTGACATCTTGATATAGAACTCCGCTGTAAAACTAGGTACAGTGCTAGCATATTTGCCTGGCTGATTTGAGGACGTTGCATAGATAGCATGTGTCTGATGCTACTATAACAGTTGACGATGACACGAAAGAGGACAGGGCGTTTGAAAACAATTATATGTGGACACAATTATATTTCTACTGGAATTAGCCCCCGTCACTTGCTTTATAACGTCTGACAAGGTTTTAAAGGTTTCATGCTATGGAGGAGCAGTACCTTCTACGGAAAATAATACACGGGATGGGCGGCCCAATAGGAGTTCCGTGTCGTTTCTCTATTGATCACTCATGGTAGAAATTTCTAGCTAGATGTGACTGATGTCGCAACGAAAGCCTCGGTTTTCTGGGTGACGTATTTCAAAGTCTGGGCCCGGTGTCGGATGACTCTGTACTTGTACGTGACCACACCCTGGATGTTTGGAAGCCATCTACCATGGCTGGCAAGATGGTGCCTGGCTTCCTGTACACTTGCAATCCGTTCCTTTAGGGCACCAATCGGAGACTTCCCAGTGACCTGTCGTATCACATTGCATCTATGACCAGTTAGTCCGTACTTCTGAGTAGGAGTCTGTCGAGGAACTTCAGTGACATACCACTAGATTGCCGCCATTGCATCCCCAATCTCCGATGGTACAGGGCGCCTTTCTTGCTGCATGTTCCGGAACGCATTTGACAGCTGTGGCAGGCTGTAGGAAGAGAGCTAAGCTAGTAGCCAAGATGGCAGGTTGGAACTTCATGTTGACTTGAAGAGAGATGAAAGACTATATGGTAGAAAGCTTTGGATAATGGAATGAACTTGTGATGGCTGCAGAAAGGAGACCGGGCTGGCCTCGGATTTATACTTACGAAGTGTCCATACTCACCTATTCTACATAGCTTAGACCCCAACTGTGCGTTGTACAGTCACTTTATAGTCTCGGACCAATTTGCCGTCCAGAGGTCTATCATTGGCTCGGCTGCAGCAAGGAGTCGAAGGATGCTTGACGTGGAGAAGGCGAATGGATCCCTGTGCACAGATCCCTTTACGCGAGGTACAAGTTTACCATGGTATGTTTTTTAAACCAATGACTCAGGATTAGCTCAAGGGTGTAAGTACCGAAGCTTTCGGCCCTTTGACTCCTACAAAACGTTCCTGGAAGATTCCGCAGAAAGGAAGACCTAGCTGTCGCCTCAAAACTAATGCTGAGTACTCTCTGGTCTTCTTAGTTACTGGCTATCACTCGCGATCCCGGTAATGAAAGGTCTAGACATTTCAGCCTTAGATGTGATATAGAAGGAAGGCCAAGGGAGCGGAATACGCAGTAAAAGCATGCTTCCCCAGCAAGAACTAAATGAAATACTGTATTTAACACAATATCAAGAGTTAGGGAAGCACAAAAGTTTAGAAGCGCAATAGCACCCTAGACTCTACAGACTAAGCGATTAATATAAACTGAACACAGATAATTTACAGCAAACCAGTTTTTCAGTCAATGGTATCCTTCTTCAACAAGCCCGGTAGCACCTCTCCTGATCTGGGTTAGCGGAGTTGTGTTTCCATGTCCCCTATCAATTTGTTCCTCAAGTTTGTGCAGAGCTATGCTATCAATAAAGGGCCTGCAACTCAGTTTATACACACGCCTCACCATATTAGTAATGTTCCCGCCCACCAGCCCAGCAAAGGACATGACACTTATCAATCCTTGTATAAACCCTGCGTTCGATGTAGAGATATTAAGGGCAATCCCAACAGCTACCCACGTAAAAAGGGTGAAGGTAAAATACCCCATGGCTGAGAAGATAGTAACTTCTTTCTCACAATCTTTAAGTCGTAGATATTCTATCAATACGCTCGCTTTAGCCTCATCCAGTACGTTTTGCTCGTCATCGTTGAAAATGGTTTGCTGTGCTTCGAAGTGTTGCATAAGAAAGACGTCCGGCGCAAGGTAGTTCACAATGTCAACAAGGAGCCTATTCCAAGCCGTTCTCATTCTTTGGATATCTGAACCGTTGGTGACGTCCACCTCGGCTCGTTGTTCTATCGCATTGCTTCCATCGATACTCTGCTGATAGGATGCGGTCGTCTTATTAGTACTTACAGTCCCCATGGTCTGTGAGACCTTTTCTGTGTAGTCTTCCCAACGTTAGTATTTATAGCCCTACAGACTAAATACATAAAGAAGCACCATACTATTAATA
>QHHG01000176.1:0-165315 GCA_004367055.1 Fusarium sp. NRRL 66335
AATGCTATGTTTCCTTCTATCGGACTGTGTTTATCCCATTCGCGATTCCGTCTTCAGAGTTTTCGGACGAGGTTAAAACAATAAACGGGCGCAAATCAACAATACAACTCAAAAGAGGCCCGATATTCATGTTGGTGGTAAGAAAGGGCGGTGATGATGTGTACTCTTGGTATTGGTATTGGTACCGCAAGCGGCATGGATGGGAAAATGCACTGGGGGTGGGAAGAAGCGCTTGTTGTGTTGAGGTCATGGATACAAGAGGGGGGGGATGGGGAATAACAAGCCATTTATGATGGTGATAGATAATAAACAATAACTAGAGCAAAAGACATTAAGAGCACGCTTTGTGCAGAGGACGTTTCGCTCAGCAATGGCCAACCAATAACAATGATGCCTCTTTGTTACTCCTCGGGGAGCGAAAGATGAAGGGCATCGTCTAGACAAGATCCATGAAGCCACCCATAAACAGAGACAAGGAAATGAAAGGAGAAGGGGTAAAACGGGTAACGGTGATGAAGATGACGACAATGATGCCCGACCAAAGCCCAAGTCTCTGTGCCTGCTGTATTGTAATGCAGTAATATGAACACAAGGTCCACGTTCCAGGAAGCTGGAAATATGACAGGTATCGCATGTGGGGAGAACCAACATATGACAGGAGTGTCCACCTCTCGGACTCGCCTTGTCGTTCTCTCGATATGCCCATGGCCATGACAATTGCCAAGCCGAGACCAGTTTAGTTTAGCTGCGCAGCAACTGTAATTACTAAGGTCATCGGCACTGGTACTGTATGAACATCAGGCTCAGGCTCAGCCAGCCTCGGCGCTTCGCGCCCAGCCCACGACCGCGAGTCGACTCCCATCCTGGGCCATGTCTGATCTGGTTCGGATGATATGTGTTCCGTGGAGTTCACCTATTCTTGAGTAGGTAGGTAGGTAGATAGTTGTTGGTGCTGTGCTTCTGGGTGCAGTTGAGATTGAGATCCCTGTCGGTTCCAAACTGCCACCATCTTCATAATCTTACGCCGTTGTGAGAGAAAGTCGATTTGCTTTTTTCCAGAACCAGTAATGTTCAGTCTCAGCCCCTCTTTTCGCCTTTTCTGACACACGCGTTTCCCGCGGCAATGGACTGGGGAATTTGACTCTTCTCGTAGTTTTCTTTTTTTGTATTTTTTCTTTTCTTTTCCATGTCTTCTCTTGTCTCTCTTGTGATACACAGGAATTGGTCATATCAATAACCAAGCATTATGTCAACCACCAATGGGTGGAAAAGAGGCTAAAAAGAAGGCATTCGGATGGTCTCAGGCCACACTAACGTTCGGAGGATTTCAAGGACTCAGTCCATGAGATCAGAGTCCCTGGCAGTTCCAGTTGTAGGCTGGGTTAACGTTAACGTTAGGGCCGATCCCCATGAGGCGTTCGTTGACTCCGACGCTAGGAGTATTGTGACCGCTGCCTTGATAGACACCTGTGACGTCTGCCATACTGTACGGATATTCGCACGGAGATGAGCCAAGGTACTGAGTGTGAGCGCCACTAGGAGGAAGCGCATACGCGGTAGTGCCATGGGTATTGGTGGCCGCGCTAGGGCTGGAATTGGCTGCATGCGCGTGTATTAGGTTCGGCTCTGGCAGCATGAAACCAAACGCATTTGAGTCGGGTGTCATTGGAGAGTACTCCTGTTTGACGACCGTTTGTGGCATCCTCTCGATCCGCGGCATCATCACGTCTTCGTAGCCCTGTTGTTGCGGATGCGACTGTGATTGATACATTCCCGGCATCGTCTGTCGGATGTGATGAGCTTGAGGGTGGGCCATCATGTGGTGGGACGTCGGTGGCATGTTGGTGTTCGGGTTCATCTCATGGGGGTAATGATTAGGACCAGGACGCCCGCGTAGACCAAACTTGTTCATCGAGGGATCGAGGGCTCCCTTTCGACTGGACGACATCTTGGCTGTGGGACTGCCGTGTTGGAGTCGGTGATCGTACGGATGATGGTGGAGTCTAGTTGTCACAGTTCGGCGTGGCTGCTCCTTGTTCTTACGATATTTCGTCGTGCTCTCAACCCCATTCTTGACAGCCCAATCCTCGAGCATCCATTCTGTTGGCTTCTTAGGTTCACCGGGCTTGGCAGAGTACAGATCTGCTCCGTTTGACGGCGGCTCTGATGACTGCTCGTGCTGTTTGAGCTTCTGTTCTCGTTGTTCCTTGTGTTCTCGTTTGATGAAAGCCTGCATCAGGATCCACTGTCAGCCTTAAAGCACTAAAAAAGAATTGGCCCCTGTGTGTGTGGGCTTATGCTTATGCTTATGCTTATGCAGCAGGCTATACCTGGAATTCGGCAGGGAGTGGAGTGTATTGAAGCGAGATCCGAGGGCGGGAAACTATGGAGAGTGCAGATTGCGACATACCTCGTTCATGCTTAGGTTATGGCGGATGCTGTTCTGCCAACCTTCGGCGTTCTTGCCTGGCCGCCTTTCTGAATGATCCTTCTTGATGTCCTTGTCAGTGTTCTCACGGAACCACTGATAGATCTCTTGAAGAGTCATGGCATGGTCTGGAGTGCTCATTAGAGCTCGCCAAAGGAGCTTAGCGTACGGTTCATCGGTCTTGGCGTTCCCTGCAGCACCTGAAGGTTCTAGGGCCTCGCCATTCACCTCTGGGCTGGCACGGTACCCTGCTTGGCCTGCTGGAGATTCTGGTCGAGCCTTCATATGCACAGGAGTTCCGAGAAGGTGCTCGTGAGGGGAACTAGTGCACGACAACGCTCCAGTTGATGGGCTGGCGATTGTTGCTGGAGAGTAGATTCGTGGCAGACCATCATGCTCATTCTCGAAACCCGGGCCCATGTAGCCACTCGTGAGAGGCGTCAGGACCCGAGGGCCTCTGACTGGATATCCGTCAGTTGATGTTGGAGTGCAGACTCGGAGGTTCTTGAATGAGTTCTGCTGGCTTTGAAGCGTCTCCGGCTGAGGCAGAGGAAATTCTGGGGAAGACCACGTTCTTGGTGAGATGGGTGAAGGGTTGTAGCAGCTCATTGGGGCACTGCCGCTGCTTGGAGAGCTCTGGTATGAACAGTTGTCATAATCATCAGGTCCTGGTGGAGGTGAAGGCCAGGCCTGGTAATGGCTTCGAGGCGGATAGTGAAAACCTGAAGTCAGGGAGGCGTACGGGTTTGCATCATGACCCGGATGTGACCGCTGTTGGTTCTCTTGGTGTTGTGACAGGGTCGAGCCCAGAGAGAGAGCACCAGTTGATGAAAGATGAGATGGTTCATCTTGAGGACCCGAAGAGAGGGAATAGTATGACTCCATACCGGTGAGCTCTGGCGCGCAAGGTGAGTGTTGCCCGTGACCGGGGAGATTATTCGTGTAGCTGGGCTGTTGTCCTTCGCCAGGAAACGGTGAATCCATGGCGGTTGTAGTCAAAGTCAAGGACCACTGTTTGGAAGGAAGTACAATAAGGTCTCGTGGTCGTTTGATGAATGTTCTCGGGGACAAAGTAGATTTCCAAGTAGTGGGAAGCGAGGAAAAGAAACTAGACAAGATAAGATGGATGAGGCGGAGTATGAAGAGAGGAAAACGGGGAGATAGCAAAACGTTACAATAGACACAATAGGACAAGGCAAGGACGGGGGGGAAGAGTGCAGAGATGGCGATATATGATGCCGAAGCAAAGACCTTTGTGCCTCCAGTCCGTCTCGTTTGGGATAGGGCGTAGATTTGAAGTTGCAGGGCTGATTTCATGGACAACGGCTTCGTTTAGACGGCGATCCGTTGATAAACAACTGCCCATAAACAGATTCAGAAGTCTTGGCTTTTCAGATCCTCCTACACCTCCTTCAATAACCCCCATCGAAAGCTAAGTTATGGACATGGACCTCAAGATCGTAGTCAGGACCGGAGAGTGTATGTATGGGTGTGGGTCGAGACAGGACGACGACGACCAACAGGCGCCCAGAAAAGCCATTTTCAACTAGGTCTGGGGTCAGTTGCATACAAGGGAAAACGGGCAGGGACACACATATCTCAGACACGCCCCGGGGGTGTATAGCTCATACATATGGAGCTCCATCACGGCAAGCCAACCTCCACTCCATACTAACATGCATTTGTATTTGTGTATGTGTGCGCTTGTACTTTTGTGTGCTGTGCTTTGCTGTGTGCGGCCATCAGATACAATACATACAGTAATCTGAAAGATGTTGGACTGGACGCGCAAACGTGTTCCCACTGGGACTTTTCTGTCTTCTCTGACTGAAGTTATAGGGTTTGCATTGCTCAACTAACACTGTCCACGCCAGGAGGTACATGCATATGTATACCCTGGTCTCTGAAAAGCTGCCTCATCGATTGTATGTATATACACAATACAGCTGTGGAGTAACCTAACCTTGCAAGGGTGGACAGGACAACAAGTAATTAATTGCGTCCTCAGTAAGGAAAGGTCTGAAGTCCTCTTCCACGGTCCAGAACTAAACGTGCAACCCTGTAGATACTAACAAGAAATGTGCCGATGCTCGTTGGACCGGTCCGGAATGACTTGTGTCGCATGCCCCCTTTGCGTATCGTCAAATCTGCCTTTCTCTCCTGTCAAAACGTCCCGGGCTCATCTTGCAAGTCTGGTATCGGGACCGCACCCTCCATACCATAGCACATGTTACCAAGACGGCATCAAGTCACTTGACGGTAGCTCAGCCGGCTTGTACACTGGTCAACGGGGCTATCGCGGGACCTATACGTCTCAAACGGCACCTTGCATTTCAAACGATACCAATCGGGACACCAATCTGAATACCAATCACAACACCAATCAAATCGTCGGTCGATGCCCGTCCCGTTTGAATCTCCGTTTTCAATCTCTTGCTGTTGTGAAGCAATATGGAAGCAGCCGGAGAAGCCGCCAGAAGATTGTTGGAGCATATATTCATCTCATCACTGCACTGCGGACCGATGCATCAAAAGAATACATATAGAACAATCTTTCGAAGCTTCATCTTGAAGACTATGGGTCAGGGAATCATGCTTGGGTTGAGGCAGCTGTTCCGACTGGTGGACTGCACCGAGCCTTTCTGTTGTATTGCTGATTGCTCACGATTCTCGCAGATTCCCCCTTCAAACAAATCAATATCAAGTTGCCCACGAGGCTTGGTGCTATCTGTTCGACACGCGGTCCGTGAACGCTTCGGACTGACAGTCTTCCAGAAGACTTCGCGTGCATATCGCCCAATGACTCCAGTTTGCCTGCCATATCCGTCCAGGTGCGGCAGTCGAAACACTGCTGCTGCATGTCTTGAAGCTCTGCTATCTCGTATTATTGTGTTGATGCTGCAGGAACAATGCAACTTCTTAGCTGGCTCGCTTGTCCTCATGCCACACTGATGAGATGAAACAGCAGGTATGAGGACAAAGCAGGAAGCACTTGCTGCTCGCTGTGCCTCACTCTGATCACCTGCTGAATCATCGCCTGCCTATCTCTGCCCAACACCAGCCCTACACTAGTCCCGGCTTCAGGTCCCGAATGAGAATGCTTCTAATAGGTAGTACAGGAATAAGAATCAACATGAGTCGGATAAGCCACACATGCAGGAAGCTATTAACAGCCATGGTGATGCAATCATTATGTGACGGGCGGTCTGTCCAAACCCGTCTGAAAACTTGTTTTGCTTTGCTATCCAACTTTCAACCATGATGAAGGCGAGAATGCAAAAACTGAATTGTCACTTTTGCAGCTACTGATAGCAAGGGTTTGCACGAATAGGCGAGGTCCGGAACAAATCCATGGCAAGAGAGCAATGGGTAGCATACCCGTGTCTATTTCCTGTAATAGATCTAGAATCGTGTGTCAGTATGATAGATCGAGCAGGACCAACAGATGTGTGTTTTTAGAGTCATACCTTCTTGAACTGAAAGTGCAGCTGCAGAATACCCTATTGAGTGAGGCTGGTTAGTTTCGCATGTTCCTGAGGGTGTAGTGGAGGACATGGCGCTTGCAGGTACGATGCTTAAAACGGCTGTCATAAACGTGGACCGTTCTAGGTTGCATAAAGTGCATCTCAACCAACGGCCAAGAACGTTACCACAGTATGAGCTCGCAAGGGCCAGCGCATGGCCAGCCCACCCACGTGAAGCGCAGCAAGAAGGGACGAACATACCTTGTCAAAAGAGCTCTTGAAGCCTCGATCCTTCTTGGCGCTGTAATCCCATTCTCGATCGACAATACGAAACGCAATATCCTCGTATGGGGGGCCTGCAATGAACCTGATCAGGCACGTGTCCTCCTCGCCAGCAGCAGCAAACGATTCTCCACGTCTGCGGCCGTGTTCCCGGATAATCTTGAAAGTTGGTGCTTTTGTCTTGTCGATGAGTTCTGGATAGAAAATATTGAACTTGTAGCCCTGGACAACCTTGGGTGGTGGGTTATCGTGATCATAATGGGTCTGGTTATACTTATTCCAGTCGTAGCCCATTTGTACACGATTGAAATAACGCGGTTTTCGAGGTTTGTACTTGTCTGCCCACTGCGGTTTGGAAGTGGTCACCGCTTCTTCGCTTGTAAATATCTCCTCGTTCTCGTCGACACCTCTAGCAACCTCGCGATCATACAGTGCTTTGGTAGCCTGAGAGAAGTCCTCATTGTCGGCCTGAGAAAAGCGTTCAGTGCCAGGAGGGGGAGCTTTTCCTGCATGGCTTGAGGATGAAACATATGCCGGCGTCGCCGTTAGATCTGGGGAAGCTGACGCTGCGGCTCCTGGCTGCGCGCCGAATGTCACCTTGGGGGCAGAAGTCGCCTGGCCCAACGCTTTTGCCTTGGCCGGGTCACTCTCCTTGAGCTGCTTGACGCGGATCTCCTTGATTGTCTCGTATACCTGGCTTAGCTTGGCACGAGCTTTCCACACTCTCAGGCTTTTGAGCAGCTGTTCCCAATAATCCGTATCGATGTCTTCGTTCGATTGTAATTTGTTCTTGATCTGCTTTTCCAAGGCCTCCAACTGGTCGTGCGTCTTGGGGGCGAGAATCTTGTCAATGTCGTCTGAAACACTGCTCACAACCCTTCTCTCATGTCCGTGCGGGTCTAATTTTGCCTTCCTGTCTGCGCAGATGGTCTGAAGCGCCCTCCAATATTCGCGGTTGGTAGGATTGGTCTCGAGTACGTGATAAGAGGCGATGTCAGAGTCTAGCTCGGCGATCTGCTTGCTATCCAACTGCGCAATAACATCTCCGGGTGCAGGGATGTCGATCGCGACATCGGCCTCGTCGTCGTCGAATACGTCGCGGTCGGTATCGATGTATCGCAAGTTGAACGCAAGATAGTCGATAGGTTTGGCGCGACCTTCGCGGATGCGAATATCCGCCTTTTTCTTGGACTGCTTCAGTACGAACTTGTCCTCGTCGGCGACAAATTGGCGCGACTGCTCGTCTTGGGTCAAGTACTTGGGGTTGACCTTTGACGCAGTTGGCTTTGTTGGTTTGGTGATTCTGTTGGTAGGGTCGTGTCGCGGGGATGTAACATCTCGACGGTTGGGGGATCTTCGTCCCGCTAGCATTGCCTTGCGCCCAGGATCCATAATGACGATGATGATTGTTGATTGATGCTGTGATGGAAGGGAGTCAGGAACCAAATATTGAAGCGCAAAGGAAGCGTCAATCTTATCGATAAAAAGTGGATATCACAGAGAGATCTTATCAGGAGCGATCCTGCACGTGACGTCACTCAGCAGTACATCCTCATTACCAAAATGCGCCGAACTGATAGCAGCAATCAATTAAATATCTATACAAGATCATTTACATGTTATTCTCGCATTGAAGTTTAGACCGTTTTTCTATGCTTTTTTATCGTGTGTTGGCGTTTGTCATATTCAACGGGTTTCAACGCCATCATTCCATTCACGAGTTCCACTTACACAGCAGATAGAATCTGTTAAAGGGACATCATTCACATTGTACCCAATGCTCACAATGCATCTGGAATACTCTAGATGTTTCTCAAGGTAACGAACGACATACCAGACTCGAAGAATAAACCGAAGATTAACTCAGCTGAGAGATAACTTGGCTATGTCGATTGACGTCTAGCTTACCCTGCATCCTCACAACATCAAACCAGGATCAACAGAACTCAGCAGGGCCCAGAACAGCATACCGCCATTCGCGCCACTAACCATTAAGCATATCGAATAGAGCTCATCGTATGAGGATTGAGCTACTCCCCCGGAGTTGTCTACGCGACGGCGTGCCAGCCGCCTTCCCAACAGGGATCGTTGCGTTTATTTGAGCAAGTTTATTATCGTCTCAAACTCGCTCTCATCCCCGCATAAGCTCAACCCGTTTTGGGACAACTTTGGTGCCCTGTACGTGAGAACTTTGAAACTTATTCCGAGTGAAATCTATGCAGAATATCCTTTTCATGTTGTATACGAGCAGTCAAAGCTCCATATAATAGAGTATTTGAAAGGCGAACAAGTGGGTTGTATAGTGGTATCCGCGAACCCATAGAAACCGCTCCGGGGGAGACCCGTCTTCAACCGGGCACCCACCTTGTCCATATTCACACCCACCTCCGAATCTCCGGGGGCGGGGCCGGAATGCTCCCTTCATGAAGCTACGAGTGACACCGCAGGAAGTCATCACTGAAAACTGCCTCACGCCAAGCCAATAACTGCATGGCATTGAGCAGCTTCTAGATCTAGAGTCAATTGAAGGGAGCTAAACTTTAGTTGGACCCTGGAAAAAAAGAATGTAGATGCATATAAAGTCGATTAGTGCTCCTGTAATATTCACATTTGTTGTTCCTCATCCTTTCACCTCGTTGATCACCATCCCAATCTTCCACAATGTTCGCCTCCAAGACTCTCCTCGGCCTGGCTACCGTTCAGGCCGTCTCTGCCCACTTCGGTCTTGTCTTCCCGACATGGCGAGATGATACCCTCAGCGAGAAGAACGAGGAAAAGTACAGCCAGTGGACTTATCCTTGTATGAAACCCCAAGTACTGACCTTGCATTGATTCTTACTAACATACATCAGGCGCTGGTGTCGACTACAACAAGAAGAACGTCACTGACTGGCCCCTCGAGGGTGGTTCTCTTACCCTCGACCTTCACCACGACTGGACCTACGTCTTCGTCAACCTCGGTCTCGGCGAGAACACAACCAACTTCAACATCTCCCTCACTCCCGAATTCCTCAACGCCACCAACCCCGGCACTCTTTTCATCGAAGAGCTTGCCCTCCCCTCAAGCGTCAAGGTCTCGGACGGCGACCTCGCCAGTATCCAGGTCGTGACTATTGGCGACAGCGGCAGCGCTCTCTACAACTGTGCGGACATCCGCTTCAAGGAGAACGCAAAGGGACCCAGCAACAAGACTGGTGACGTCGACTACGTGATGATCAAGCAGCAGGATGGCAATGGCACTGATAGCGCTTCCAACTCTTCATCTTCAGGAGAGGAGGGCGGCGACAATGGCAATGGAGCAGGTATTTTGGGTGTGAACACGATGGCCTTGACCTCTGTTGTAGGTTTCGCCGCCGCTTTTGCAATGGGATTCAGCCTATAGATAGTATACCCGAAGCGCAGATACATATGTAATGAAGCATGATAAACAGCCATGATAGAGGCTTCCAAAACAACCTAAATTACGTCCAAACAAGTACAATTGGCCAATCGCATCATGTGCTGAAATAAATAACAGATATATAACGTCTAAAATCACCAACTGGGTATATCCAATCTTGAGTTGGTTAGTATGGTCCTTTGTAAATATGAGGTGTATATAGACTTACCCTCCTACTCATATAAATCCAGCAAGTAACACTGAAACATGCGTAAAACCAAACTCCAGTCCTGTAAATCAAAAGGAAAACGTAATTATTTCTGCAAAATCATTTGTAACGTAATGAACTGCTGCTCCTGCTCGGGCTCATCCCGCAGCAACAGCAACTTGGCCGGTAGCCAACTCTTGCAACACCTTAGCCATGGTGATACGTTGGTTGGGATTAGGGTATAGCATCTCCATAACGATCCGCTCGAGTCGATCCTTGGGGTTGAGTTTCTCTCTAGCCTCGTGTATCTCGGTGAGCCAGTCTCGCATCTGGATAATGGCTGGCTGGCCATTTCCGTGCTGCTTGTGGGGGGTGTTGGGACTGTTCACACCGGCGATTAACCAGTACAGAGGCCGGGGATGTCTTTGACGAGCACGAGAGTCGGGAAAGGAGATTTTGCGCAACACATAGAGCATGGTGACACCAAGTGCCCAGATGTCAGACGCAGGTCCGCGCTGCTTCCGCCCAATGAATTCGGGAGGAATGTAGTACGGTGTTCCGCCAGTCGTCGGTGAATTAGCGGCCAGCGTTGAGAGACCAAAGTCGCAGAGGACAGCGCCCCTCTCTGGCGAGTAGAGAATATTGGCAGGTTTTATGTCGTTGTGTACCAATTTGCGGCCGTGGATGTAGTTGAGGGCGCCGGCAATATCACCCAAGATCCTGATAGCATCATTTCTGTCACCCATAAACTCGTCGTTGGACTTGTTCCTCCAACGAGGTGCTGCAGTAAGATCCTTGGCGTCGATGTGCTCCATGTAAAGGGACAGAAAGCGCGCATCACCGCCGTAGTAGCGGACGATGGACTTGTGCTGCAGGTCCTCCTGACTCCTGCACTCACGAAGCCACATGTCGGCCTGGCGGATGACGGTCCGCTCGTGTAGTAGTGATTTGTCATTCGAGTTGGCGACGCGTGTCTTTAGTACCTTGACTGTAACGATGTTGTCTGGTACATGGGAGTGTGTTGCGGTGTACACAGCAGATAACGATGTCGATGCGATGGGTTCCCGCTTGGTAAGCTGATATTCGTCGAGTTCACAGACACCTGGAATCGCAACGGTGTCGCCTTTCTCACCGTCCAGCAAGGCATGTCCGTTCACAGTGGAGAGCTCCTTGCTTTCACGGCCATTCGGTAGAGAGAAAACCAAGGGATCTGCAGAAGGCCGCAAGAACATAACCACACCATCATCGCCGGGTGTATCCGGGTCTGAGACACGACGTTTCACTCTCTTCTCTTCATACTCCGGAGACAGAGCCCGCTTCCCACTCGAGTTAAGGGGGGTAGTGGCGGTGGTTGAGGTTGGTGGAACATCCTCGGGAATGGTTGGTTGCTTCGGTTGATATAGCGTCACTGGGCGCTTTTCGAGTACTCGAAAGTCAATAACATCAATGTCTCTAACGGTAATGCGCCATGTTCCAGGCTTCAAAGCCTTGGCTGATCCGGGGTTGATGATGTGAGTAGCGCTGACGGGAGGACTCGACAATGGCGTCGGCGACACACTTGACAGAGAAATCGGCACGTCTGACTTATTCAAGAAGATGACCTTGTCACTGGCAGGATCATAATATAGCTCACACCATAGAGGAGGTCTTGGAGAGGCATCTTGAGTCTCACCGGGTATACGGACGGAGAATTTGATATCCTTGGAGGTCTGAGTCACAGCAAGCACTTTGTGCTCGGGCTGCTCTGGTGAGGCAACTTCGGCGCGGAGAGCGAGCCACTGGCAACTGTCACTACCAGGACTCACAGACCGCGAGTTAGGGAAGCTTGCTAGAGGGCGGAAGAGGATACGGATGCCTTGTCTGTGGTGGTGATCCTCAACGTGAAGCTCGTCTAATGAAACAGCTGAAGAGATGGACGTAGGGACCGGCTCCTCAACGCGGACACCCTTGAAACGAGCGTCAATCTCGGACTGTGAAAACGGCTCGGTACGCTCCTCCGAGATGGCCTCAGAGAGCCCGAGCCTTGGTTCAGCCATGAGTCTGGCTATCTCTGTTCGCCATTTGATGTTGGTAAGCAGCCTGAGCGTAAGATGTAGGAGCCTGGAAGGTGAGGCTAAGAATAAGAAATAAAAAAAGCAATTGAGTACCTGCTATAGATATGAGCCAACCAAACGCTTACGAATGGCAGGCTCAAACAAAATGTCTAAAATAAATTGAGTTTGTGCGGTTGCTTCGTGAACGATGAAGCCGCCTGTATGAAGTGCGATGTTGCGCCAGGCTGAAAATTATAAAAGTCGTTGAAAGTATGAGTAAGAGGGGCTGAGACAGCAATGCAATGGATTGCAATCGGACAAACTAGGTGCGCTTGTGAGGCGATGCACTCTAAAGGCACAGTACAGTACGACACAAGGCGGACTGGGCGTAAGGCGAGGGGTTGTGGAAGGGTTTAATAGCAGCTGGGGAAGTGGGCTGTGGCTAAGTAATAGTAATAGATATGTACTAGATGCAGTAATACCCTGCTCGGTGAGAGAGATGGATGGATGCCAGATAAATAGGTTTGTTAATTAGAGATGCAGATGCAGGAACAGAGACAACGTTGGACTTTTACAGGACAGGTTTATAGTATGAACGGGGCATATCAGAAGGACAGGACACGCTGGGGGGTTTCTCCTCTAGGAGGGTTGAAAGGACTTTCAGCCCAGGTCAGGTCCAGGACAAGAAGACAGACAGGCCTGCTGATAGCGTCTCAGACTCCACGAGGAACAAGACGGAATCGGGGTCGAGTCATACAGCGGATGTCAACTAGAGACTGATCCGATGAGCCAAGAATGGAGAAAGATGATCGTTTTAACTAATAAAAAGCAATGGAGATAGAATTAGAAAGAAGCGGGAGCGGGACGAACGGTACGAAGCGAAGCCAACGGTAGGTAGCGACCAACTTGTGGTAGCAGCCTGGAAGTCCCCTCTCCTCTGGAACCTCTCCTCTGGGACGGGGGAGGGAGCTTTTTGGAGTGTGGGTTTCTAGGACTCCATTAAGCGGGTAGGGCTGGACAAGACGAGACAAGGCAGATTCCCAGAAAAGAGGACACGAATGTCATAGCCACAACCTCACCAAGTGTGGCTGTGGAGAGATCCTATCTCACCTAAGAATAGATGCAATGTATACCAACCGCTAAATTGTGAATGCAGGTACATTTGAGAGTCAACATCCCATGGCATTTTGGTAACAAGCAGGATTGATCATCTTCTAACGTCAGTAAGCCCTTTGACTGCACGTTGTCAATCGAAAGGCGAGTACAGTAAGAACCGCCTGGAAGACGGCAATTCTACCAGGCATGAACTACTCTTACACTGCTCAGGCGGATCTACTATGACGACACTGAAGCATTTGAAGAGAAGAAGAACCCCAGCATGACTGAACTGCTATCGAGATCCGGGGGAAGAACAGGTTATATACAGCAGAGGAGCGATGTTATATAGTAACGTGAGATTGTCACGGTAGTTAACAGCAAGACATTATTTTACTAGGTCAGTCATTGTCTCATCGTGAGTTTCTATGAGTGATGGTGATTCTGTGGGTTTTTGCCTCTTTTGATCCCTTGTGACCCAATTGAACAGGCAACTAGTGGAGATATTTTGTCATGCGGAGAGTTTGTTGTCAGTATGAGTCGATAAGACTGGTGAAGAATGTCCCGTAATTCAACCAGTTTGAGGATTATTCTTGATTCATCTCGCTATGAGTTACAGATTTACTAAAGCGCAATTATTTGGTGTTGCCTCAGATTTTGTGTGTGAATGACATGCTTGACAGCCGTTTTGATGGAATCTCCTGGAACTCCGACGCCGGCTGAGCCCAAACAAATCTGCCGCAAATTTCACAAAGGAACACCACTGAAGGCATCAAAGGGTGTGCTGGGCTTAGATCTTAGTGGACGCCATCATGCGGCTAGTCCAAGAGATTGCATAAGCTCGTCCCACTTGCCGCTTTCAAAATTGATTGATTGGCCACTAGTTATGCACGCAAGTCTTGTGTTTCCGGCTTTTCGGGGCTGACGACCAATCAGACTCCATATCGTCTTCTGCCTCAGGCATCTTGGGCTGCACCCGTGGCCTTTAGGTTGCTGGGGGCCGAGCGCACCCTGAGATATGGGTATGGCTCTTGCCCCCCCAGAACCTGCTGAATTCTGTTTCTCGTCAAGCCCCGACTCCCAAATACACGATCTTCACCAAAAAACCAAAAAAACAACAACCTAAAATCCCCAGAAGAGCCCTATAAGCCAGTTTTTTACTGCTTTCTTTCAGTGTCATACCTCTCTGATCACTGAAAATCTTTTGAGGAATTTGTCGCGATGGCTATGATATAGATTCTGCAGCTCCCACGAGCTTTCGACGCGTTACAACCCGGGCACTCTTACTGGACACTCTCTTCTTCTCTAACACGAACACGACCCTCGAACCACCATAATCCATTCATTACTTCATACCGTGACCTCGACATGGACGACCCAGGCTGGGCTTGGCCTGCCTGGAAATTCGGCATGAAGAGGGATGACCTCTTTACCAACCTTCACGACCAATACAACACCTTTACCTTTAACCTCCAAGACCCCGAAGCCTTCCATCATGACGTTTACGAAATTTCCCGCGATGCCGATACTGTCGACGAGTTCCATCGCTTGATGGCTGAGCGAAAACAACAACGGATCTACGAGTTACACGAATCTCTTGAATCTCTTGCCGTTGAGATTATCGCCAACCCCAAGTTGATGGACTCGGAGCATTGGCAGTATGCTCTTCAACTTTTCCGCACTAAATCTTTTGACTCGATCGTCCGTTATTTTTCAAGCTATCTCCCCGCCAACTATATCGATCGTCATGACCGCGAACGTGATCATGACGCTATTTCTATTGCTTCATCCTCCTTCTCCGAGACCAACAGCGTCAAGACCGATAGCACCACGGCCAGCAGTGTCGATGATGCCAATTTCTTTGACGATGAGCCTGTCATGACCAAGACCCCCTTGTCGGTTCATACCGATATTGATATTCGATCAGGGTCCATCGTGCAGGCGCCTCCCTCGCCGCCCCACTCTGAGATTGCTCACTCAGATGAGTCTTCGGCTTCTTCCCCAGTCAGTCTGGAGTCGCACCGATACGCCTCTAACCCCCCATCTCGCTCCATGTCGTTTTCAGAGTCCGAGTCAGGGTCTTTCCGTCCTGACTTACCTCGATCACTCGTTCACGACGACGATGAGACCTCACAGTCTGACGATAATGATAATGCTATCATTTCGGACGAGGATTGTGTAGAGAGCCAGTCGTCACTGGACACCATGGACGAAGGGGAGCAACCTCACGAGTTTGAGGACGATCTGGAGGAGGAGGACGAATTTCCTACTGCTCAATTTCCTGAAGATGCTAGCGACGCTTTCGATTTCTGTAACGATACCCCAGAGTCCGATGAGACACCAACTCCTCGACAGGAGACTATCGCGTCCTGCTATATTGAGTACAAGTCCATTTCGGCATGGAGAATCCCGTCTCCTCGTCGTTCAACTTCCCCCTCGCCAAAAAGCCACACCTACCGCCGAGACGGCTTTGTCCAGAAGGACATACGCCGGAGTCCTGAAGAATCTTTGAGTAAGATTCAGAAACCTATGCACGACAGTCAAAGGAAGCGACCGGTAATCAGGAGAAAGCTGGAATAGCGTTTGGGGAGGCAGGGTGCTTTGTATATACTTGAAGCAAGCGATAGATACCTGTATCTTATGACTTTTTAACTGTTTTTCTAAATCATCTCTTCCAACTTTTTCACAGGCGACATGATCACTTTGCTATATATATGACCATGATAGAGAGGCTCTGGTGGTCATTTCCAGGTGAGAATGCCCTGCTTTTAGCACACTGAGTGAGTACGTTTCCGCGCCTGATGTACCTGCGTGTATCACGGCACGTGGTCATGTGGCTTTGGTGTTGACATGCGACGGCGCAACATCACGAGGTACATACCAGCACTAGGTACAGTATTCCACGTGGATTAATGACGTATACTAGAACCTTCTTTCGATATGATTCTTGATGATTGTTGATCAAGATCAAAGGGTACCTTGCATGGTGTTCCTGGCGGCGGCTGTCAGGGACGCCACGCAAAGTTTGCTACGACGACATTGTAAGTTTGTGTTGGGTAGTATTGTACGATAGAAGATTAGGGCTGTCTATGCGAGGCTGTTCAGCAACGAGTAAATGAGTAAATGAGTAAATGTAAGTTTAAGAGGGCTTGATACGTTATTTCGCTGTGAACATCTTTGAAGGAAGACCAATCACACGAAGTGGTCGAGGATGAACCTGCGACTTATGTACGATATCTGTTGTAAAGTTCTACGATAAACATGAACGATAAGAGAAGTCTTACAATACTCTGCAATCTCAAGGTCTTCAGTCAGCTATTATCGCTTTATTCAGAACTTGCTCAAGGCAGCTATCAACAGGCGTGCAACGCTTGTGTTACCTCGTTTGTTTGGAGTATTGCTGCAAGACGATACGTGGCCCAGGTGAGTAACAGAAAAAGTGTCCTGTAAGGCTTAGGCTACCAAAATAAAGTAGTATAAATGCGAATTTAAGCTGGCATAAGATAAACGAATCGTTTCGTCTCTTAAGAAGTCGGCGACTAGTTCTTCTGGCACCCTGATGGGGGCCCTTAATGAAGAGCAATAAGCGGGCATCAGAAGTCTTACGTCTATCTTTCAGGTCTCCATTTGGAATGCCGGTAATTCACATAGATTAGTGAAATATTTCATTCCCTGGATTATGCAAGATGAGATATTTATGAAAGTAAGCACCCGAATCGGTTGACATACTATTTCTTTAATGCTGCAGTTCGTGTTGTTCTTCGGCTCTCGCCCCCGCATCTGTGACTCGACCTCACTTTAGCAACTACAACTACAGTCATGTCGTCCAAAAAGACAGCTCCTTACGGGGACTGGGAGTCACCCATCTCAGTAGATTCCATTGTATCTAAGACTAGAAGTCTTTCCGCACCACGAGCTAATGTGCTTTCTCTCATTATCTTTGAGTACGGCAGCTACTAACAAACGCAGCTCAAATCGGGAAGGGCTTTCTACACTGAGAGTCGCGAGGACGGAAGCACCACTATCGTCGAGATTCTCAAAAATGGCAGAAGAGAAATTCTTCCTTCTGAGTACAGCGCTAAAAACACCGTTTATGAGTACGGCGGCTCTCCATACGCTGTTCTACCTGACGATCGCATCGTCTTTTCCAACAAGGGTGACACCGTTCACATCGTTAACCCTGACACCAAGGAAGTTTCCAAGTTGACTGGCGATCCAAAATTGCGATACTCCAACTTTGAAGCCAATTTGAAGAGTCCTTGGGTTCTGGCTACTCAAGAAGATCATGAGCATGATACTCCCGATGGCGTCCGTAATTACATCGTTGCGATCAATACTGAGACTGCAGAAGTGAAGAGGATTCTTGATACAGCCGACTTCTACTACGAGCCATCGTTCAGCCCTGATGGTTCTCAACTTGCGTGGGTGGAATGGAACCATCCTGAGCTGCCCTTTGACGCCGCGAGACTGTATACTGCTGTATGGCACGACGAAGGCTCCATCTCGGATGTTCGCTTGATAGCAGGCAAAGACCGTGAAGGCGTCGCGGAGCCCAGATGGGGGCCTGATGGATCGCTTTTCTTTGGCAAAGAGATCGGTGAATACCGTCGTTTATTCCGCATCCTTCCTGGCAGCGATGAGCAACACGAAGTGAAGGTGGATGGCCTTGACAACGCCGAATTTGGCGGACTACGATGGTTCCAAGGATGGTGAGAGACCCAGACTTTACAGCTTGGGATTATACTGATGGCCTCTAGTCACACTTACGCACCTTTATCTGATCGACATCTTGTCGCAGCACCAGTCATCCTCGGACAAACCAGAGTCATTGTTATTGACATAGAGTCCAACTCTTGGAAGGACATTGGAGACGCTGAACGCTTATCAGAAGTCACATTGGATGCAGTCGCTCGCTTGAGTGATACTTCAGTTCTTATCATTGGAGCTGGGGAGACTTCTGGTAAGGCTTTGTATAAAATCGATGTCGAAGGCACAAGCCAAATCACTCAACTGCGAGGCTCTACAGACGACGGCTTTCCTACAGACTTCTGCTCTAAGCCTATCTTGAAATCCATCCGCTCAAAGGGACAACCTCAACGGGAAATCCATGGGTTCCTCTGGCTGCCGCATAATCCTAACTTCCAGGCACCGGAAGGGGATCTTCCTCCTCTCATCATGACCAGTCACGGCGGACCGACATCTTATACTGGTCCTGGTCTGAACCCCCGAACCCAATACTTTACCTCACGAGGCTATGCAGTTCTCGCCTTCAACTATAAAGGCTCGTGTGCCCATGGCCAAGCATATCGCAATGCTCTTTGGGGAAATTGGGGACTGGTGGATTCGGATGATGCTGCTGAATTCGCAGATAATTTGACGGAAAGTGGCCAGGTTAAAGCTGGAGGGGTTGGTATCACTGGTGTCAGTGCAGGAGGATACAACACCCTTCGAAGTCTAACTCGTCATGCAAAGATGTTCGCTGGCGGCGTATGTCTCTCCGGTGTCAGCGACATCAAGCGCCTAGACGACTCTACACACAAGCTAGAATCAGACTACACCGACCATTTGGTTCTCGCACCAGGTGTAGACAAGAGCGAGAAGGACAAGATATGCCGTGAGAGAAGTCCCCTGTTTGAAGCCCAAAAGATTACTGCCCCGTTACTCCTCTTGCATGGTGGTTCAGACAAGATCACGCCGCTGGACCAAGCTGAAGAGATGGCCAATGCGATCAAGAAGGCAGGCGGCGAGGTTGAGCTCATAGTCGTGCCTGAAGAAGGTCATGGGTTTGGGCAGCCGAAGAATGTGAGGCTTTGGCTGGAGGAGGAAGAGAAGTGGTGGAGAAAGACGTTGCTATAAGGATGCGGAGGAGACTCGGTAGATACGGGCCGGTTTCGGGATTGCGAGACAACGTCTCCGGAATCTAGCAGCTACTACAGGTCCAGAAATTGATCAGATCAATATTCTGATCAATTCAGTTTAGCCAATTATAGACTGCTTTGAATCTTGTTCTGACTTATTCCCTAGGTTGTTGGTGATGATTCATCAAGCTGGCGTCTTGCACCACCGAGTGGGAAAACAAGGGCCAGGTTTAGAATTCGACACGAAAACAACTACTTGACCAGATATAATAAGAAAACGAATACAATGGCTTCATATAGTAATATCGGCGCCCAACTGAAGCACTCACCGCAAGTTATAGTCGTCGGGGCCAGCCTCGCCGGTCTTCAGGCCGCCCGCGACCTCCAACAAGCAGGCGTCTCATGCATTGTACTTGAAGCTCGAAATAGAATCGGAGGTAACTTCAACAGTGGTTTCAGAGCTGCGCAGTATCCAAGGGTCTGGGTTGATTCTGATCAACATCCGCGTACATGGAATCTTGTAAACGACCTGGGGCTTGAGATGGTTGAGGAACCACCTGGCAAGAGTATAATGCATGGTTTTGGGGAACACAAGAATGGTAATATCCTATCTGTAAGTCTCATTCTCAGTGATGTTGATATTGGTCTAATTGGGTTCTTCAGATGGATGAAACCAACTGTCAGTCTAGCGGGACTGCTTGTATGCGAGTTAAAAGGCCGCAAGATCTGCGAGAAGCACTTGCACGGAGTTTGAGCCCTGGATCTGTTTTGTTTTCGAAAAGTATTTGCCATGTTGACCAGACGTCTGGTATCAAGTGTGTCTTAACTACAACCGACGGGGATACATTTGAGTGCCCAAGAGTCATCATGGCTGTCCCACCACCTACTGAACATATCGACTTTGGCCCTTTCCTTGAAGAGCCTGGGCAGTGGGTGCAGGATTATGAACCTTCCAACTTCTGCGTCAAGACAGTATTGATATACGACCAGCCATGGTGGAGAACGAATGGACTTAGCGGAAATTCCCAGAGCCAGCATGGTCCAATTTGGGAGACACATGATACTTCGAACGACGGTGATGGGGTATATTCCCTTACGTGTATCATCGCAGGTGACTCAGGCAACGAACTGTGGAATAAAGACCTGAATCAGCGAAGAGAAGCGATATTGGTACATCTGAGAGATGTGTTCTCCATGTTTACAGCGATTCCAGATCCCATTCTGAGGATTGAGCCCAAGGGCACCTTAAGAACCAGGTGGGCTTCAGACATTGTGGGACTCGGAGAGCTTGTAGGTACTGGTGGCCAGGAAGCGAATAGTAGGGTTCACTTTGCGGGTTTCGAAGCGAATGATTTGTTGAAAGCTCGTTTGGAAGTGGCTTTATCCTCTGGAAGTAGAGCTGCAGGCGAGGTTCTGGCTGCCATGGTGCCCAAGGAGGAGTTGATACTTGCTAAGCTATGAACTATGACCCCTTGGACAGTTCATGTAAACATTGACGTAAATAAAACAATGAGAAAATTGGTGACTCCAGAAGATGTGCATATATTCTGGCACTATTGATGTTAGTTACTGAGCTATTGAATCATCTCCCTCTGCCCCCTTAGTCAAGTCCCGATCGAAGCTCTCCATTAGACTTCCAAATTTCATACTCAAAGTCAGGCTGAAACTCCGTATACAATGTTGCCTATTCACAAGTCAGCCAAACTTCACTCACTTTCAACAGAATAACTTACCGGGTCAGCATTATATCGATAAGTATACTCGGCCGCCTCATCATCAATAATATTCCTCTCCAATTTCGCGCTCTCGACCAAAAGCTGAATCTCACACGTCCTCTCCATAAGCGAGAACAAATACGCTGCCTCATCAACGGTCCCACCAGCCGTCAACAAGCCATGGTTCTGCAGAATAACTGATCTGTTCTTGGGACCTAGAGCTTTAGCTAAACGAGCACCCTCGTCATCTTCAAACACAACGCCTCCAAAGTCGGAGTATACGCTGTGGTCTTTGTAGAAGATACATGCGTCTTGGTTGATCATGTCGAGGGGCTTGCCAAATGTTGACCATGCTTTACCGAACTTGGAGTGCGCGTGGCACGCAGCGTCGACGTCGGGTCTAGCTTTGTGAATAGCTGCGTGGATTGTGAAACCGGCTGCATTGACGGCGACACGATTACCGCCGATTACTTGACCGTCTTCGTTGATGTGGACCATGTCACTCGCTTTGAGCATACCAAAGTGAACTCCCATTCTATAACATATCAGCATACCAAAACAGATCCAAGTAGAGATGAACTAACGGGTTGATCCAGAATGTGTTACGATCAACAGGATCTCTCACACTGATATGCCCCGCTGCACCTTCAGTAAACCCTAAACGGGCAAACACACGAAAGGCTCCCGCCATATGCTCAAGTTGCCATTGGCGCTTCTTATACGGATCTTCGATCTTGGGGATGCCGGGGTAGGGAATTCCGCCTGTCGCAACTGCTGCGAAGTTCTGATTTGGCTCTGCAGTTGCTTCGGCACTTGTTGCAAAGGAGGCTGACTGAACAGAAGATGTCTTGAAACTCGGGAGAGTTTTTGTGGTTAGTTGTGTCGAGGCGGTGATGAGGCGAGATTTGCTTGGAGCAGTGCTAAATGAGTGAGAGACTTGTTTCGAAACGAATCGCCGGAGCGCTCTATTTCGCATAGGTGTTGTTGATGAGAGCATCGTTACTTCAGAATATGACAAAGTGTGGTCTTGAATTTCAGATGAGAAGAAGGAGCTTCGTTCAAGGTCAGTTACATAGGAACAAGTCTATCTTCATTTATATGAGCCGGTGTCCAAAAGCCGGGACCGAGACTGATAGAGTATCCAAAATGGTAACCGGACCGGCCCGGTCTTCGAGACCGGCACACTATAAGGGTATTTCCCCGCGGGGAGATAAGGCCAGGCTAGTCTTGGCAACTTCATGATTCGTTTAGTAAAATGCTTGCAAGCTTCACTGATGCAAATCTTGGAGACAGCTAAGTATTGTTGCAACACACCTGACAGCGACTTTGAGAGCCATGTAGTAATGAATAACATCTCGGGTTTTAAGACAAGGTCTCAGATATGATCATAGTTAACATACTTAATTGGGAAATGGGTTTGCGGGGTGCATTGAACTAATACGATTGATCAGCGAGTCAAGCATGATCTTGCATATCACTTGCCGATAATTCCGTTGGCCATTCGAGTTCAATTCAAGATCCTTATATACTCCTTGTCCCATATTACCAAGTATAAACAGTTTGTCGCTTTGTACAGTCTCATCTAATCAGTGTATTGTCCTCCGTCAGCGATCTTGGGCTTGGAGCGCTCAATACGTCCAAGATTCTGCCCATCCATCCAGCCCTTTGGCCTCCTGCTCAACTTCCACCTAACTACCATGCAGAGCGCACCGAATGTCTTGATTCCAAAGGCCACCCAGAGCAGGATCTCGGAGGCCAGTCGTCTCCTTCCGTGCATGTTGATGCCATCTGGTAATCGCTCCCCAAAGTACGTCAAGTATCGAACAAACATTACTGAATTCATACATGTGTGTCCGGCAGCGACTCCGAAAAACGTGGCTGAGATAGCCCAGTAACACATGCGAACCTTGTCCCAGACATAGTCGTCGAACTGCTCGATCTCCTCCTTGCTACCCTTGGGAAGAGGGCACCATCGCTTACCGATGACGCAGCGGCACTTCATCCAGTGAGGTCTGTTGGGAATAATCCACTCGCGGAATATATCCATGGTGCCCAGGAATAGAGCAGCGACTATGTTAATCCAGACAACCCAGCTACGGATGGGGAGTCCGCCGCTAGCCATAAAGCTTCGCCAAGCCTCGAAGAAGATATTCCCGCATGGGTCTTCATATGGACCGGGTCGTGGGCAACTAACTGAGTCTTCGGGTAACCGAAGAATTGTAGCGATCTCATGAAGATCGTTAACAATAGTGGACTGATACCGTAGTCCGGAAGAGGTGATTCCAGCCTTGGGGAGACCTCTGGGAGCTGTGGGATGTTCCCATCCGAAAGAACTGGCATACCAGTTTAACTGCACCAAGAAGCGCGAGGTGTCATTATTAGGAATAATACCCTCAAACTGGACAATCAGTTAGTTATCGGAAGAGAAATGTGAAAGAGCAATTGGTGAGACATACCGACACCAGAGCCAATGGCTTCCATAAAAGATGATCAGGATCACCACGGATGATTGTGGTTCCAGCGATAAAGACGATAAAAACAAGTATGATTGATATGACACTGCCAATCACAGCCAAAATGAGTAAGGCATCAGAGACGCCCTTCCTCGTAACCTTGGTGATATACCTGTTGAGATTCATTGTTGATGAGTGAGTGAAAATATGAATGAGAGAGCTATTGAGAGCCCAGCTCAAATTCAAACCAAGGCAGGTTTTCGACGCTGACAGACGATGACGTTACGGCGCTAAGATTCAATAACGGTTTTGTTTTAGTCAGAACACGGATATGAGAGAAAGAATGAGTTGAAAAGATAGAGACACAATCAGATTTTGAAGTTGATAATTTTCTGGCCCCTATTCAAATTAATCATGTATTGGATGAGTCGGAGTCAGCCTCGCTCTTCTCATCACGATATTACTAGGCAGAACGATAAACAACGCGAGGAGGGGGAAGCGAAAAGACCAAACTGGGCCTAGCGGTTGCGATTCAGGCGGGAGGCTTCAGGGGGTGCTTCAGCGCACGTGAGACCCTGAATCAACTGAACTGAACTGAAAAAAATGGTTCTATTAATCGCTAACCGCAGCCATCCCAATAATACTAACTACAAGAGATAGTACTATCGAGTATATCCTCAATTTCAGTTCTCGTTTAAGACTAATTATAGACCCAAAACAATCTCGCGGAATAGACGGAAAAGCCAAGCTTCTATTTTCTATTCCGGATCTTTATTAAACCCCGAAGCGAGTGTAGCCGCGGTCGAGACCCCTTGATGGATATTCAATAACTCCATTTCCCAATTTCCATTCTCGAATCGAATGTTCAATAATAACCCTCTGCCGCCCCTGACCATCTCTGAGGCCTCCGTCTTTTTCTTCCCTCTTATCAATCAGTAAACCAAAGAAAGCCAACAAACAACCTGTCACATGGTTGGCCTGAAGACATATTTGATGTCTCTGACCCTTGTTTCAACATGAACGCTCATGTTTGCTTCTTCCTTCGGGAAATTCTGCTAAAGAACCACCCGTCATTGGCTGTTTCTTACAATACCTTCACGAATCAGACACAAAACATCCGGGAGTGAAACGTCAACTCAGACTCATGATATTAATTGCAGTTGTTCAGGATTGCTGTGCCGCTTACATAGAAACACGCGTATACGCCAAGACGGAAGCAACGGACCATTCATCGTACCGACCATAACAGCCTGAATCGCAAGTCTTGGGTGAAGTCGCATATGGCTTGACCAGCTATCGTGTGATTGACAAACATCTAGTCTGGGCATTTATTCCAGTATAAGTTCAATGTGAAAGAAGCGATACCGTTCTAGTTATTTGATCAGTGACGACATCTTCAAACTATTACCGGCCGGAGACCCTAGTGGGTAACAGAAATATTGCCCTCAAGGCTTTATTGGTCCAGATGCTGGTCTAAGCTAGCATAAAGTGACGGGACCTGAATATTTCGTTCTTCATCCTCTCGGCAGTCACGGAACCCAACCTTTCTAGTCTTTCTTACATCGTTTGATAATAAGATTGCTTTCGTATAAGAATGGCAATACCTGAAAATAGGTCTAGGTTTGCTGCCAAGAAGAGAGATAGCTCTCACGTTATTCACACTCTCAATAATCTGAGCCCTTCAAACCTGAGCTCATGTGAGCACGCCGATATCGAGAGAAAATTGTTCTATGGTCTCAGACTCTTTACATGACATCAGCTTGAGTGACGACAGCACTTTCACCCTCTAGTTTCGTATCATGGGATGGGTGATTCGTACCCAAGTTCAATGGCAAGCAGTCTATGAGAGAACCCGTCTGTGGTCTGTCCATTTTTACTAGCTTGCACTATTGTATAGCATTCCGATGCTGTTCTTCTGAATCATATGCTTGCTAGTACTGTCTGAGTTCACCAAGAGCAGGCTAGCTTATGTTGAAAAGGTGAGTTTGAGATGCGATTCCAAAAAGGTGAAGGTGTGAGAGACCCACGATATATAAGAGAACAAACTAATGAGCTCTGCGTTTGAAAAGGGTTGTGCTATTACGGATACATGGCGCAAACACTCTCACACAATGGCCTTTGAGAAGGTCATTCTGATTCATAAGAAGAGGCACTTCTTTAAGAAAAGTGAGTATTGAATAATCGCGTTCATTGTGTATCATTATCTTGTGAACTGAGTATGATATTGTTAACATGGTTCTGCCTTTGTAAGCTATCCATGGAAGACTCCCCAGGCCAGGGGTTTCATCCTCATAACCTGCAGTAACCCTGATTCCTTTTTAACCCTAACCTACATAGTTATTACTCAGAAGAAGCCAAAGTTTAATTCCTGTCACGTAGCCGTTCACTTTTAGCTCACATCTGTATTTAACAGCTATTGTCCCATCTGTCCCTCCTCATACGAACAATACCTGTAAATATGTATGACGATGTCTCAGATGCGTGTACATACATGGGTTGTCACCTAAGCACTATGTACTAATCGTTTGAACGAAATAACTTCCATTGGAGCCATAAGAAGATAAATCGTGCGACAACCCCTCTTGAACTCCCCTATCAAGAATAAAAGATTTTCGTTTCGACAATTAAGCCGAATACAGTGACTGGTTTTTTTCGATCATCTCGGCGGTTTTCTTGGTCCCTAGCGCAAGTGGGTATACAAGTCGCTGGGCTCGGCTGGCGCCATAAGGGTCTCTAGCACCAAAGCTTTCTTTGAACCTCACCTCTTCTCAACCCCATCCATCAACCTCTTATTTCTTCTTCGTAGCCTTCGATTGCGACGTAGAGACCTTTACAGCTCATATAGAGTGATCGCTATGGTTCTGACAACAGGTACTGGTGCTGAAAGCACTGTCGCAAGAGACGAGGAAACACCTTTGTTGGGCAATGCACCTCACAAGAGAAACTCTTGGACGCGTGAAATGCAAAAGGATGTAACCATTTCTTGGGCGGACGCCGTGTTGCTCACCTGCTATGTCGTTACTGGACTTCTCGATAGTTCCTCGATCCAGGTCTGGGGAACTTTCGTCTCTATGCAGACTGGTCAGTAAACATCTTAGCAACCTCTCAAAACATGCTAATAAGCAACAGGAAACACCGTCTATGTCGGTCTCGGCCTCGCAAGCTTCATGACATCGACTCCTGGTCCTCGTCTGTACAAATCTGCACTCTCTATCGCATCCTTCTGTGTCGGATCTTCGCTCTTTGCCGCCTTTCACCGTCTCTTCTCACCGAGACGTCGTTGGGTTCTCTGTGCCTCATTCACTCTTCAAGCCCTCCTAACCAGCGCAGCCGCACTCATCGTCACGTTCAGCCCACCTGGTAACAACACAGATGAACTTGCGTGGAATGTCTTGGTGCCCATAGTACTTATGGCCTTCCAGAGCTGTGGACAGGCTGTTGCGAGTCGAGCTCTGAAGCAAAACGCCCTTACCAGTCTCGTCCTGACAAGTGTGTACTGTGACTTGTTCTCAGACAGAGATCTGTTTGCGCTGGATAACGTCAAGAGGAATCAACGTTTAGCTGCACCTTTGCTGCTTCTTTCCGGTGTTTTTGTAGGTGGTCTGTTTGCGCAGAGCTCTGCCGGCATTACCGGAGCCTTATGGATCGCTGCCGGGTTAAAAATGTGCATGGTCCTCGCGTGGTTCGTTTGGCCATCAGAGGAGGAGGATGAGACGGAAGAGGATTAGGTCGGATGGACGGGATTAACGCAAATTTTATCAGTTTGTTTCCTGGTTTAACGTCATTGTGCAGTGGTCAAGTGACATGAAGTTGAATTGACTGATGCCACGGTGACAGACACGTTGATCATGTCGATATCAGGAATCTCGTTCGGAGTTTATTGAACTTTTGCCGACATGAGGTATCATTGCATGGATAGTCTACATACATATTACTGCAGTCTAGTATAGTATAGCTGAGATGTCAATTAATTAATTGATCAGCTGAACACATGGTCGGACCCGAGGTCGGACATCCAGTTGGAAGGTTCGTGATGGTTTAATTGAAGATAGAGGACGTGCCATGGGGGTGGGTAGCACTAATGCAACAGGGAAGACTCAATTCGTGACCTTGTTTCTCTTCGGGATTCCCAACTAGGACACTGCAAGTTTTCAACTGGTCGACAGACTCGATACTGATTTGTAAATGGGTAAATGATCTTCATCTAGCAGTTCCGGCACCGGACCCCCCACTCCGGGAGTCCGGAGCCGAAGAATCTGCCTTTTCAGGATTTTGTCTCGGAAGTTGAAGTTGTATAACGAGCAAAGGACTGTGAAGCGAGAGCAGAGAATTCAAGAGGAGACTAGCAAGATGAAAAACCCTTGAGAAAAAACCGTTTAATATAAGGTAATCGGGCCATTACGGTTGAAACCGTTTACGCATTGGGCACCTCTTTTTCATATTCCCTGTCTTATGCCCCCGCTTGGTTTGGTTTGGTATGGCGTTTCTGTGTCACAGTTTACTGTAGGATTGGTGAAGCGGAGCTTCCGCTTGTGATGAATGAGATTTTTCTTTCTTTTAGACTCTTTCAAGTCTAATTAGCCCTGCGAATGAGCATTCGAATTGGTTCAAAATTCTACCTTGTTGGGCCGTTTTGCGTGTGCTCGGATATACGAGTGAAGATCATGGATCATGCATGGGGGTCAGTCACTGACAAGAAGATCGTGTAAATGATTTTGGGGGTACTCCGCGAGAAGCGGGAAGAGTTGCCTGCATCACAATCACAGTTACATTTAGTTGACAATGGGTAGTGAGTTGGTGTAACTACTTCTGCTTCTGAAACGAGAGAGATACCGTGGATATTAAACGAGAGTCGTATTGATGCTTACTGAGAATGATGAGTTGTCAAACCGGGAAATGCCCAGCTTACTTGAGTGACTGATACGATGAAGTACAGCACTGCATTGAACGGTGATAACGGTCAACGGGAATTACAAGGTTTGATAACAACTTGAGGAAAAGAGTCAAGTGAGACCCAATGGAAGGCGCCACTGCGAGTCATTTGAAGCAATGCCGAACTGGATGGAACCAAGCCAAGCGGTGATCTGATCGGCAGTGGAGTCCTCTTTGCCGAGCGAGGGAAGTGGAAGAGGCAATGCGAGGCGAGACAAGGACAAGAGAAAGAAAAGAAAGAAGCTTGTTACAGTAAAAAAGGCCGGTGACTCCCCCCGCATTTTACCTTCGTTTCCAAGACTCTGGATGTCTTGTGCCTGTGCTTGTGTTTGTCCTTGCCTGATCTTCATTCGACATTCATATCGTGGAGCCCTCCCAAAAAGAGGCAAGAGCCAAACGCCCAGAAAAATAAACTCATCCGTTGGCACCCTCTTTAAACAGAGACATACCCACCCTCTCTCCCTCCTTCCCTCTCTCGCAAGACCTGACTCTCTGTCCTGGTCTGGTCTTCCAGGGTTTGAATATCTTACTTATACATTGAATAACCCACTCTTCTTCATTCTTGGCGTTTCTTTCTCATCTTACAATTCTCCGGTTTTACTTTTTTAATTTCGTATCTTATCGCTTATCATCCCGACAAGGAAGCATAGCATAGCATAGCATAGCATCCATAGCTAGCTTTACTGCACGGTATCACAAGACAGAAACAGCCGGTCATCTTTTTGCCCCCTCCTGCTGATCCCGACTACAACACTCTTCCATCGACAGGACCGAAAACACCACCCTTTCCATCGCGGCCCCGGCTGCTAAACAAACGGCCGGATGCAGGACTATGAAATGGGGAAGGTTCACATCCCGGTGCCGTTCCCTCCCCCGGCCGCTGTTGACGATGTCGATTCAACCTTCGGAAAGGACGATGTACATACCCATCTCTCCCTATGCCTTGCGCTACATGCGCGCATACCAGATAGAGTCTCGTGTCTAACAATATTTCTTTCAGGGTGTCCCTGTTCATTATGGCGAGTCCATGAGCCCGCTCGAAAAGGACCTCCTATGGAAACAAGACATGCGCATCATCCCGTTATCCGCCGCGATTTACTTCCTCTCCTTTCTCGACCGAACGAATATTGGAAATGCCATGATTCTCAACTCTTCGACCAACGACGATATGCAGCGCGAGACCAATATGACTGATCACCAGTTCGTCATTTCCCTCATGGTCTTCCTCGTCTCATACGCCGTTTTCGAAGTCCCAAGCAATATGCTCCTCAAGAAGCTACGACCTAGCCGATGGCTCGCCTTTCTCATGTTTTGCTGGGGTGCAATGACGATATTAACGGCTGCGACGAACAGTTTCGGTAGCGTTACGGCTGTGCGCTTCTTGCTGGGTGTGTTTGAGGCTGGATTGTTCCCTGGACTGGTGTTTTACTTGACTTTCTGGTACAAGCATGACGAGCGTAGTGTTCGGTGAGTCTTGCTATGTGCGGTGCTTGCTGGTCTCTGAGCTGGCGCATTATGCATAGTTTGCATGCTGACTGTGAAATCATAGTGTTGCTTTCATTCTTGCATCTGCAACTCTCGCCGGCGCAGTAAGTTTGAATCTTTTGGGCATTTGATGTATTACTGACCGCAATCTAGTTCGGCGGCGCTATTGCATACGGCATCGGACATATGAACGGTGTTTCTGGCCTTTCAGGCTGGCGCTGGCTCTTTATCATCGAGGGTATCCCGTCTTGTATCGCAGCGGTTCTGGTCTTCTTCTTCTTGCCCGATTATCCGGAACGGGCAAAGTGGCTGTCAGAGGCTGAGAAAGACATGGCGATTCATCGGATGTACTACGAGGGCTCTAAGGAATCACACCCGACTATGAATTGGGCTGAAGCCAAGGAAACATTGATGGACTGGAGGTTGTATGCGCATTACGCTATTTACTTCGCATCTGGACCTGCGTTTGCGAGTTTGAGCTTGTTTGCACCTTCAATCACCGTTGGCTTGGGATATTTCGATTTGAAAGCTCAGCTAATGACTGTTCCCCCGTGGGCCATCGCTTACAGTAAGTCATTCACGGACAACATTGGAATTGTCAGGGTTCTAACTTTGTACTACAGTATGTCAAGTGTTGGTGGCTTGGTCGGCAGATCGCTTCAACGCCCGAGGCGTTCATACGGCCATGTCTGCAACTGTCGGCGCCGTTGGTTTCATTGTGTCAGCCGCTCTTCCCGCTGATTCGTATACAGCCCGGTACGGAGGCCTGATCATGGCAACCGCCGGCTCGTTTGCGTGTATGCCACCTATGCTTGGATGGCTTAGTTCCAACGTGTTCACAACGGCCTCGACGGGTCTTGCTATTGCTCTCAATGTCAGTATTGGTGGTGGACTTGGACAAATCCCTGGTGTCTGGATTTACCAAACATCAGAGCGACAAGGAGGTTTTACAACGGGGCACTGGGTCAATGCGGCTCTGCTACTGTTTGTAGCTGTGGTGTCCTTGGGCCTGAGGTTTTTCTACGGTTGGAAGAACCGGCAGTTGAGAGAATATGCCGAGGCACATGGAGTGCCTTATCGATGTTACAAATTGTAAGATGCGAATGTTTGCGTGTTTTATTTATTGCGATGATTTCTCAATGAGTATGAATTCATGGAAACTGGCGCTGTAGAACCCAGTGCTTCATATAGCTGTATTTCAGACATACATACTGCGCAGTTTTATATATAATGACTGCTAATTAAAGTCGTATGAATCATGTCTTTGAACAAAGTGAAAAATGATGTCTCAGAAACCCGTTATTCCGGTTCGGTGGTAACAAGAAGATTCGCGGACCCGGACTGCAGTTCAAACTCGCTCGCTTGCAAGTGCCGAGATCTGAGCTGCAGATAATTGGCAAGCTGCCAGGAATAGTGCCCAACCAACAAGCATAATTCAAGGTTTACTGTAGCAGTTAACTAAAAACCCTGGTAAATCCTATCCAGACACTGTGTGAGTTGAATGGATGGTATCAATGAGGTTGCTAACCGCGTCACGACATGATTTGAGGACGGGGAATTAGGTTTCTTTTAAATGGGAGAATCTACCGCCGCGTCACGGCGCTTATCAGAGACAAGAGACACACTTTCGGGTACGCCATCGGTGTAAGAGTGCTGCGATTGACTATCGGTCGATGTATGGTCTAGACCCTCGCACAGAGCTCCTCGCTGCCAGGATGGGCTGTGTTGAGGATGGAGAACTGACCAAGGCCGGACGAAAACCCACGACTGGCATTGTCAATGGTGCAGTTTCAAATCGTCAAGAGGCCTTTTTTTTGCTTTTAAATACGGAGCACATGTTCCCGTATTAACATGTGAGCAATTACGACCTTGGGTATCTAGCCCAATCAACAAGGCGTATTATCAACCTTGGCTTTGGTCTTGCATGCAGCCAGGGTTTGAAAGAAAGATCCAGACCGGGCTCAGCATGCACCAAGTAATTGTAGTTTCTAAGTTATCCCGAGCCGTTTCTTATTGAGTAAGCCAAAGTCCAGCTGGTCTCAGAAAGCCTGTTTTGGATCAGGCTGCATCTGTGTTCTTATTTGAGGGAAATAAACTGATGGGATAATAATAGCAAATTGGGGTTGGACAGTCATCAGGTGCAGCATCGTCATGATCAGCATTCAGGTGTTCAACATTTTCCATTCTTGTCAATAGATGAAGCAAACAGAAGATAGACAAAAAGAGAGGTATTGGGTGATACAGGTGGCCATCCATGACTCACTGGGGAACGGATCTGCTTTCATTAGAGTAATACGACGGATATGAGAGGTAAAAGTGATGTTACCTTGAAAGTGGTCTTGTTAGTGGAGGTTTGAAAGTTATCAATCGATCAAAGCTCCAGAAATAAAGAGGCTCAAAAACATGAGGCGCAGGTGGGTAACAGAAGAATTGACCCCAAGGCGAAGGCTACCAAAATAAAGTAACCTAACTGGTAGTCTAAGCTAGCATAAAACAACCAAATTATTTCGTCCCTTATGCTCTTAGCGGCCAATTCTTCTGACACCCTGACGAGGCGGTAGCTTATCATGAGAAGCTCATTCTGAGTTCCAGGTCCATTTCGGTAAGATATGGAGTGGAAAAAGATTCCGGGCCGGGGAACCTTGGAGTAGCAGGCTCATGGGCTATACTGTAATTGAGATTGAGGCTGCTGATGATTTCATCCTCCAGCAGCCAACCCACTGGAACAGCCGCCACCGAGAGCCAAGATATCACAGGGCTTATGAGAGACTATAATTGGATAGATTAATCTGCCAGATATCCACTATGAGAGAATGTGATGTCGTCACCGGCGTCATAGGGCGGAGATCTCGCCAGAAGCACCATTTACGGGCAATCGCAATAACATCAACAATGCAAGGGTTCTGTCATGTTCGATTGTTTGAATTCTAGTTACCGTAGTGAAGACGTTGAAAAAGAAACGACGGATGTAGGTATGAGGTATTAGCTTCTAAACTATGTGCAAATAAGAAAGATAAAACGATGATGCCACTAAGGGTCAAGCACATGCATGCATGGCATTGGCACCCTAGCAGAAGCCATGGCATGTGGGAATAGAATACATAGAGGTGATGCCATCATTATCATCATCATCATCGCCCGTCCTCGTGGGTGTGACACCTTCGAAGGCGGCCTGGACCCCTTCTTGCGTTGTGTCATTTTCCCGCTAAGTGCTAAGGAGGGACGAATACTGGCAGTCTGGAACTGTAGTGCTTTGTAGTACAGTACTTACTGTGACTGCGGCTGTTGTGACGATATCGCGGGGCGTTTCGGTACTGATTTTCATCGTGTCTGTCAATCATCATCTTTGACAGTTTTGAGATTCGGGATGGCTGACTCTTAGTAAGGATACACTGTTGGGAAAGGGAGGCTCTGCTCTTTTAATAACGATTTTCCATCCAGTTCCGTTGCATCGTAAATTTAAACATCAGCGCCTAGAACAGCTTTGCTTTGTCAACGTCACGATTAAGTCTCACCATTGGATATACCCCGCTATCACCACTATTTACCTCGTTCCTCTAGCTTTAGCATCGTCATTCACCAGGACTGACTCGATTATTACTGTTTCAGTCGGATATCCCCAGGAACTACAGACATCAAGCATTCAGGGCATCCATCATTAGTCCTACTCCCCGCGGAGTTCAATTCGATTCAGCTCTGTCTTGATCCCAGTGACCTCACTACGTCCAGGTCGCAGATTCCCATTCGTGGCCGGGTATCTGTCTTTTACAGTATTCAGGCCTGTCAGGCAGTAAAAACCAGGGCCCTGTGCTTCCAGGTTTCCCGCTGGGAACGCCCCCATCTCCACCCCGATTCGCCTGGCGTTGGCCTAGAATCCTGCTAAAATCTGGGCTGCCACTCAAAGTGGGTTGCCCACCTTTTCCCTTCCGTCACCTCTCAAATCTCGGTCCTCCCCCCCGTCAAAAAGAACCGGGCTCTGCTTGTCACCACCAGCACCAGCGCAAGGCAGTTTTTATCCCAATTTCCCTTTTCCTGTTTCTTCCCTCTCAGACGGAACGACTTCTCTTTTCTTTCTTCCCTTCCCATTCTCCCTCATTCGTGTCACTTTTGATCATAAACAAAAGCAAGACCGAACCCATCCATCTCTTCTCTTCTCTTTATCACGACCTTGTACGACGCCATCACAAACAAGAAACCGCCGTCATACACACAGAATCGCTCCCGTCCGCTAGAGTAGAGCTGCTAAACCCCGCATCGTCTACAGAGACTACAGTACAGTTCAGTCCACCAACCCTGTTCTGTCAAGGCATTCAGTTTCGTCTTCCATTTATAATAATATTGCCCGCGCTTTGCGATACGCCACATAAAGCGCACGTTTACGATCACGACTCGCACGACTTGCAGACGGAATAGCTCTAGACTAGCTCTCCGAGATCCGTTTTTAGCTCTATCGCCCATTAAAACCAGCATACCACGCCTCTAAAGACGTCTGATCTACCAATCCCTGCCACCACAGTTGGCCCGAAACTTCTTTACCTCTTCTTTTTTTAAAGGCGAATTGTCGCGCCTAAGCGACATCTTTCACAGCCATGTCTACCATTCAGCAACTTAAGAACTTCATTCGGCACGGTATGTTTTATAAGACGCCATTTTCAGCCTTTTTGGCTTGCTTTATAATCAGACACTAATATCTACTGCTCAGGCAAGCAAGCTCGTAATGCCCCCGAAGAGGCTCCACGAAAGACCGAACAGCAGGCGCCTGCAGTCCAGCACAAGAATGCTTCAGACCCTAACACTTACTCACGCTCACGAGAACCCGCCAACAATGATTACGATGACGAGTACTCACGCAGCAAGAGCAAGAAGCGCATTGACGATGAGAAGCTCGCCAAGCTAATTGCTGAGGAGAATGCCTCTAAGAGCAAATTCCCTCGCTACCCTGGCCTCGAGCGTTGGGAGCTTGTCGACAAGATGGGTGATGGTGCTTTCAGCAACGTTTACCGCGCCCGTGACACAACAGGTCAACAGGGCGAAGTTGCTATCAAGGTTGTACGCAAGTACGAGATGAACAGCATGCAGGTAAGCATACCCGGGCTTTCCGTGTCTGGCGGCCTTTCTCCTTGTGTTTGATAATTTTTATGCGTTTTGTTGTTATAATTATTCTTTTCATCTTGTGATCCCCATTTACCAACACGGGGTTGTCCCCTTATAGGGAAACAAACATTTACATCCAGACTTCAAGAAAGTCCCGAAGGCAGCAGAGGTGCGAGAAGCTTTTCTTTCTATTTCTTTTTTCAAGGCCTGTTGCTATCCCGTCTAGAGTCAGTTTCTGCTGTCTTGTTCGGCGGAGATGGCCAGCCTTTAGATTTGCGGATATGCCTGGCAGAATACTAACTTATAATCAGCGATCAAATATCCTCAAGGAGGTCCAAATTATGCGTCAACTTGACCACCCCAACATTATCAAGCTCGTCGAATTCTCCGAATCCCGACAATACTACTACATCGTTCTCGAGCTTGCGCCTGGTGGCGAGCTTTTCCATCAGATCGTTCGTTTGACATACTTCAGCGAGGAGCTGTCCCGACACGTAATTGTTCAAGTGGCCCAGGCTCTAGAATATCTCCACGAGGAGAAGGGTGTTGTTCATCGGTACGTCGATATCCTACTGGTGCTGCCGCTTGATGTCAGAGGTGGTGATGCCCCTCCTGACGTCATTCGCCCCTGCACGGCCTTGGAAATATAGCTAACATCCCTACCAGTGACATCAAGCCTGAGAACATTCTGTTCGAGCCCATTCCTATGGTGCCTTCGAAGCACCCCAAGCCCAAGCAGCCCGGTGATGAGGACAAGGTCGACGAGGGTGATTTCATCCCTGGCCAGGGTGCTGGTGGTATTGGCCGTATCAAGATCGCCGATTTTGGTCTTTCCAAGATTGTCTGGGACAACCAGACTATGACACCTTGTGGAACTGTTGGTTACACAGCACCTGAGATCGTCAAGGATGAGCGTTACTCAAAGTCGGTCGATATGTGGGCTCTGGGTTGTGTGCTGTACACTCTCCTTTGCGGTTTCCCTCCATTCTACGATGAGAGCATTGAGGTACTCACTGAGAAGGTCGCTAAGGGCCAGTTCACCTTCTTGTCTCCCTGGTGGGACGAGATCTCCAAGTCTGCCCAAGATCTTATTAGCCATTTGTTGACCGTGGATCCCGAGAAGCGATTCACAATCACCGAGTTTCTGGCCCACCCCTGGATTGCCGGAAACGGACCTACGCCTCGGGATGAGGTGAAGAAGTCGGATGCTGCGCTCAAGGCCTTTGATGCTACCAAGTTTGAGGAGGCCGGCCGACGATACGACTTCCGATCTCCTGGTGCTGTTAACTTGCGTGAGGTCTTCGATGTCGGTTACGCTGTGCATCGTCAGGAGGAAGAGGGCAAGCGAAGGGCGCAGATCGGACCCAAGGGTACACCCGCACGATTCCTCGGTGGCCTCAACGAAGAGGATGAGGATGAGGATGTTATGCAGGTCGACGGCCCAGAAAACGATGGTGCCAAGCCCAACGCGGCGACCCGAGATCTTGAGCAGAGCATGCGAAAGACCAACATCCGAGACCAAGAGCAGCAGCAGCAGCAACAACAGTCTAGGGGCCGTGAGCGAGAGCGAGCTGAGAAGGGCTACGGTCAGCACTCAGCAACCGTCGCTGCGGCTGCTCGACAGCAGGTTCGTGATCGCAACCGCCAGCGTGGAGCATTCGAGCTCAACTTGGACAACGCAACCTTGTTGGGCAAGCGAGGCAAGAAGGTTCCTGTCATGGGAGTATAGAAAATTCATGACACGAACTCACCTAATGCTTCAACAACGACTTCGAGGAGCTTGAGCCTCGATAGTGCAGCGTCACCTAAGCCAACAACTTTTCGACGGCATTCTACAGACCAACCATCTGCGTCTGAAGATAATGACTGAAAGATGACGGGTCTGGGTTACGACTGTTACACATTTAACTCATTGGAAATATGTTTAGTGACACGAGAAAAAGTGTCACTAAACAAACGCAGCACATGTTGAAAGGGGAGGAAAGAATATTGGAGTGCATTCAGGCGCACGGAGTACCGGGTCATTGACGAAACCCTTTTCATTTGGGACTCAAGACTATTTGCAACGTATTATGACATGTAATATCTGTCAGGAGCCAGGGGCTTATGCATGAAATTCAGAGCTCTTGTCTTTTGGTATTTATCTATATCTCTGTTTGTTGGTGTCAGCGGAGAGGTTCTGGCGTCGAACAGCAATTATCTTTCCGTTGGGCAACATCATCCATAGGCTGGGAGTTTTTGGAATCTCTTTTACCTTGATTGAAATGAAATGGTTTTAAGACTAGATGCACTTGTACAATTGATATTTGAAGCATGTTATTCTGTTGATCAATACAATGAACCATCTCTACTTAAGTCCTTCAAAGCGTGACACAAGAGCATATTGATAAATCCTGAACTGAATTATCTCACTCATCCTCCGCGTCCTCAGCGATGTGAACCAGCATTCTTCTTCATCTGACTACCCGCTGGAACATTACCGCCTCGTTGCGACCGACCTGGATCAGCCATGTGTTTTCCGGCGGTGCATCCCTTTGAACCGCCCAGCTCGTTACAGCAATCCCAGATGAAGCCATCAGGACACTCCTCACGCATGTCGTCTGTATCTATCTCGCCGTGACATCTCTCATCATGATCAGCCCAGATGTCGCTATCCTCATCTACCTCAAGCTCTCCTATCCCGCGTATTAGCATATACTCAATACTATTTTCTCGAATAACATTCCTGGATGATAACGACAAGACTTTTCAGTGTTATCCTCATTCGTAAACGCCTCATCGCACTGCACACAGACAAACAAGTCATTGTAGGCCTTGCGCTTAAGTCCCGTGGCAGGATTATCAGCAGCCTTGAGCGCGCTGTAGTGGTTCAGTGCGCGTTTGAGAACAGTTGGGTCGTCGCAGAGGGCGAGGAGGATGGCGCGTAGCTGGTGCTCTGGCGCTAGGTGCACCATTTCCTTGTCTAGTGGGAGAGACATTTTTGATGATTTGTAGATGCAGTAAGTTGTGTCAAAGGTGTTTGGAAGAAAGGTTTTGAGTTTTTGTCTTAGAGTTGGGCTTTTAGTCCTACAGGGATACTTATACTGACGAAATTACTTGCTTCTTCTCGAAGTCTCGATAAGACACAATTCCCTTGTCTAGGAATTTGACCATGTCTGGTATTCTCATAAGACGTTTCATTCATAATAACTCTGCCTCATTAAGATGCCAATTGCTACAGCTCAGTTCTCAAACCTGAAATACCTAGTAGATGAGATAATGATACTACAAGATTTACTTTTTGTTTCCGCTGAGAAACTCTGGTTCCTCATCTTCATTCTCATCAAAATCATCCTCGTCATCATCGTCATCATCGTCATCATCGTCTTCAAACTCATCAAAATCACTCGGCTTATGACCACATTCCCTCCTGGACTTTCTAGGGTCTGCTTCGTGCATCCCCCAGGCGCATCCTAGGTCATCGTAGGTCTTAACGCAACAAGTCCATACAAAGCCTTTGGGGCATTCTTTACGATTCTCCTTTGTGTCTATTGGCCCGTGGGATCCCTCATCGTGGTCCGTCCAGTATTCAGACTCGTAGTAAGGCTCACACTCTCCTATACAACTCCAATAAGCCCAGTCTGTAGAAATAGAGTCAATCGCTTACCCCAGTGATAGTGACATGACTCTTTATCATTGCTCTTCTCGAAAAATGCAGAGTCGCATTGGACGCAGATAAGAACCTGATCTTCTGCTTTGCGCTTTGTAGCAGCAGGACCCGAGAATTTGGATTTCTCTTCGTCTAAGATCTTCAAACTGTCGAGGTAGCCTAGTACACTGTCCCGAACCTGTGTATCCTGGCAGAGAGCGCGCAGGACAGCCCGGATCTGACCTTCAGGTGCCTGCAGTAATTCATCAAGAGTAGACTTTGGCTTTGGCATTGCGGAAACAAATACGATGAAATTTGTGGTTTGTGCGAGAGTGAGAATGAGGAGAAAGTGAGTTTGCCATCCTTGCCATCCCACACAGTCTAGTGCCACGCCTGCACGGCTGAGGAAATATGGTTACTTTTTCCCGTGTTTGAAACGCCAAATATTGAGACACGGCCCAATCGGCTAGATACATGTTTAATAAATGAAAGAAATCGGGGTGTTTGAGCCAAACATTGTAAGTCTGTACGGAGATGGGACGTTAGTCTGACTCTCAGGTGGGTAACAGAAGAATTGTTCTCTATGTTAAGGCTTAGAGCGTTGAAATAAAGTGGTATAAGTGCTGGCCTAAACTCTCATAAAATGATCAAATTATTTCGTCTACTATGTTCTTAGCGGTTAATTCGTCTGACACCCTGATCTTTATATCTATACTTGTCGTTTGGCTGTGGGACAAAGGTCTTTGCGGTGTGTCATCATCTCATATAGAAGACTACTATGTTCTATCAGTTGAGGCTGTTTGCAATGCACGAAGACCGCATGGGACATGGTCATGGCTGGTGTTGTGAACCCAAGCTTGTTTGTTGTCTTCCGTCTTGGTCTCTTCTCTTCGATTTGCGCTTCTTTCTTTTTTGTCTTTACAGATGAGTACCTCAGAACAAGCTAGACTCCTACATCTCGCAAACAGCAGTTAGAGCCTTTCTGATAGTCTACCTTGGTCGGTTGTTCTGTTTCTTTGCTGGAACCAAACCTGTAAGCAAGCCTTCTCGAGTTTTGTACGGAAACCTTTGTTCGTATCTAACATGCTTGACAGGTTTGATCAACATGCTCTTTATCCTCAGATGCCTCATACTATTCGCGACTCTTGTTGCTGCCAAAGGATGCAATCTTGCCGATAACTCTACTTGCCCCTCTGGAGCCCATATCATCGTTGCCCGAGGCAGCCTCGAACCTCAGGGGTCCGGCCTCATGGGAGCTGTCGCCCAGCAGATCATGGCTAGGATTCCTAACTCGGATATAAGCCCTCTCAAATATCCAGCTATCTTTGAGCCCTATATACCCTCGCAGACCGAGGGTGTCAGGAATCTTACCAAGGTGGTCAGGGACTATGCTGCACTCTGTCCCAAGACGAAGATGATTCTACTAGGGTATTCTCAGGTAAGCCAAAAATCTCCGGAGTGGAAGCCCTTGGAACCTTGCAGTATGATTGCAATGTTGACTTGAGAAAACAGGGGGCTCATGTCATTGCCGACGTCATGTGCGGTGCAAGTTCGATCGGATTCCCAGCTACGAAGCCACTCCCTCTCAATATCACCAGCAAGAGTCAGCCGAAGCAATCTATGCCGATTTTGTCACCCCTATTTGCTAACAGTTGGAAACTAGTTGCCGCCGTTGTCCTGATGGGCGATCCGAGTACCACTAAAGGACAAGAATTCCATGTTGGGAGCAGCCAAGGTGATGGAGTACGTCAACACACATCCTTCAATCGTGAATAAAATTACTGATCCGGTTCTCAGGTGCTTCCTCGTCAGAATCCGGATGGCTGCCGGTGTGTCTCTGGAAAGACGATCTCATTTTGTGACGCAGGGGACCCCTTCTGCGAGGCGGGAGGCCACGACTTGAGAACTCATATGAGATATGTATCGGCATACGGACAAATGGCTGCCGATTTCGCTGTTTCCATGTTCCATCTTTCCTAGGAGTGTCTTTAGAATCGACGCTATCATATATCTGTTCGTGGCGTAGAACAATGACTTGGCTCTCCGGCACTTGAACACATTAAGCTTGAATGCCTTGTTCTTACCTCCGCAACTACAGTGACTCGTCTTATACAGTATCAGGTATGCATTTCGCCAAAGCTTGCATCCCACTAGTAGTAGCCTATCGCATCTCTTGCTCTTTAGACTTGACCGTTGAGTAGTATAATGGGGTCAGGGTTCAATTCAAGTGGACTTTCACTAAGACGTACATTAGTCTAGCTTCCGTTGGATACGTGTAGCTTGGATCGGAAGGAAAGTTATCCCCGAGAATACTTCCGCACTTAGGTTATATAGAACGCACGGTTATCGTAAGTTTCCATTGTTCAGAATTGTTTCGACGTTGGGCTGTAGAGTTAAGGTCGTGTGAATGCGGGTAAACAGATGAAGATGAAACCATACAAAAGGAAGCAAAAAAAAAAAAAAAAAGTAAATACTGATTTCCAATCGATTACCGTGCTTTGTGGTTGCATCTCTAACAGACATACATATGCATGGCAAGTTTGCATGCAGTAGTAGGGGGTACTAAGTCTATGTTCGAGATTGCCAAGACAATGGACACAAAGCCATGGCCAAGCTTTAATCCAACCGAGGTCTTTGAAACGTTTGTTTAGAGAATTGACTGATCTACTTCAGCTCGGAATGAGTATTTAATACCCGTAATTACTCTCACCTGAATTCGCAAGAAAAGACCAAAGGGGAAGGACTATAAGATTAACTCTAATCTTGCTCGGCAACGTCATGTAATCTAATATATAAATCGAGAACCCTTCCTCTCTCGAACATGGGGCCCTTTTATATAATAAACAACGCATCGCAATGGTCAAGTTACGCAGAAGGACATTGCCCGATGCAGAAATAAGTCCGTTGACTGGCCCAGGTATATCTAAGTAGACTACCCCAGATCAGAACCATGTCCTTGTTGTTTCCCGCCCTACGGCCAGAGCTCAGGTGCAAGTTCGCAAGATTTGACGAACATGTACTAGACCCGTTGGATTTTTCTTTGCTTTTTCGATACCGAATTTCTGTTTTTGTGGGGCTGTCACTGCTACGCTCCTGGCAACTAACGACGGCTATCGTGAGATTCGATAACTAAACGGAATTGCATGGTGTTGGCACTGGCACTGGTCCTGGCATTGGCTCTGGCACGGCTGTGGCAGGTGGGATCATACCAGTGCCAGAGATCTATATAGTCATTCATCTGCTCTCTCTTCAGTCCTGTTCTTTCTCTCTTCATCACCACACTCGAGATTTGACAAGAACATCCAGCTCTGAAGATCAACTCAACCCAACAGTGAGCTAATCTCCCTCAACCATACCACAACAAATACAATTTCTAACTTCTTTTCAGAAGCTTTCATCATCACGACAACGCAACCATGAAATCTTTCACTGTTGTTCTCAGCTGCCTTGCCGGTCTCGTGGCCGCAGACTACAACACCACTACCTGCGCCAAGGGTGCTCATATCATCGTGGCTCGCGGCAGTCTTGAGCCACAGGGCCCTGGAGCCATCGGTGAACTCGCCGAGCGAATCCTCAAGTCTGTCCCCGGTTCTGACATGGAGGCTCTGGTCTACCCTGCCCTGTACGATGAGTACCTTGAGTCTCAGCCCAAGGGTGTTCGCGTTCTTACCTCGGTCATCAACAACTATGTGAAGGACTGCCCTGACACCGACATCATCCTCATGGGATACTCTCAGGTAAGAGTCAGAACACAGTTTGATAGTTCGATCTGCTAACACTTTCCAGGGCGCTCATGTCATCATGGACACCATGTGCGGTACCAGCTCAACTGGTTTCCCCGGTACCCTTCCTCAGCCTGCGTACATCACCGACAATGGTAAGTGAAAACCAAACCAGCATACAACTTTCGGGTGACTAACTCTCAATAGTCGCTTCCATCCTCCTCCTTGGTGACCCCAGTCTCACAGAGGGCCAGACCTTCCACGTCGGAACCAGCGTTGGCAACGGAGTAAGTCCATCAAGAACAACACTTTTCATCAGCTAACCTTTCTCTAGATGTTCCCCCGCAACCTCCCCGCCGGCTGCGATCGCATCGCCGACAAGACCGTCTCCGTCTGTGACAAGGGCGACCCCTTCTGCGAGAAGGGTGGAAAGGATCTTCCCGTTCACCTTGGCTACATCCCCGTCTGGGGTGACTACCTTGTCAAGGAGGGCGTCAAGATGACCAAGGCCCGCCAGTAAATACTCTTGACGAATTTTCATGACTTGGGATGAGGAGTATTGGCGTTATCATTCCCATGCACGTACGCATTAACAGTATTAGAGAGGCTATTGGTTTCGGGGCATGAAGGACCCTTTGTATTTTACTTGGATTGAGCTCGGAGCGAGAAGACTTGAGAGCATAGTATATATTAGAATCCAGTAGTAGTCAAGAATACAGCCCACATTGCGTTGCGATCTTATCAGGCCATATCTGTCTCGTTCATACATGAAATACTCACCTCGTTCTTGATAGCTAACCCAGCAGTTGGATGCTGAGAGGTCATACATTGTCGTAGATGATGATCTGAACGTACTAAGGTGAGTTGGGTATAAGATTGGGTTTCGCTTACTTGCTGGGATTTTGTTAGTCAAAGACCCTGGACTAGTCCTCGTAAGCGCCGGTAGATACACATTCAAAGCAGGGGTTTATTACTCGTTTTCGTCGGAATTCCAAGTAGTGGTATTTGCTCGTGGAATCGCCCATAGGGGACGAGTCGCTCATTCTAATCCAAAACAATAGCCTAAGCTCGTAGATCTATCTCTCTAGTTACATTCTTCATTATCGTTGCCGGTCCAGTCGCTCGTTAAATCAAATTCTAGGGTATCATGCATCTCCCGTAACCGTAACCAAATCTCAAGTACCATCCGTCCATTTCCCAAACTCCAAAACAATTTCGTGTCGCGCGTTCCAAATTTCCTCCTCATTAAGATCCTTCTCATGGTGAGGACCAGCCCTCGATAGGGATTCTCCATCCAGCTTTCGCAAATAAAGGCACCACCTCAGGATAGGCGAGAGAGAATGGCAGCCAGAAGCGTTCGTTGATAAGATGAGGTATCCTTTCAGGCTTGAGCCTATGTTCAGGCATTTTAACCTGAATGATTCTCTTGAGAATCCACACCATCTCCCTTGCCAGATTCTCCTGGCGGTCCTGGTCTGAGTGCTTGAGCTCGTTCACGTACGTTCTCGCCAGCTCATCAGCCAGCCCCGCTAGTGAGAGCATCGAGACCCCGGAGCTGCCTACTCTTAAAGTGTGCATTTGCTCGAAATCGTAAGGAAATCTGACGCGGATCTGACGTAGCATGCCGTCGCGCGTCGCGACACCCCAGATATCTTGTCTCTTGGGCATCTGGAGCATGCCCAGCGCTTTCGCCCAGCATTTCTGGTTCTCGCGCGTGTGCTCTGGGCATATTATGCTCACTTTATAAGGCCTCGCGTCGTAGCCGTAGTAAACCATGGCAGCCAGGCCGCTTACCGCGTAGGGAATGTGGCTGAAGCGTAGGGCTATCATGTCGATTACCTCACATACGGCCTCGTAGTTCATTGAGCGGTCTTCCAAAATGATGATGGCTTCGGTGCTCCCTGATCTATCCGTAAGTGGGCGAAGGAATTCATCTGATGCAGATGCAAGTTGTTGGGCTTGGACATGACTATTGCGCTTGCGCTTCTGCAGGGGTGATAGTGCCCGGTATGGAGACTTCTGTTGTGGGGGACATTGACGTGGAACCACAGGCAGAGGCTTCCCAAGGTCAGGCCTATTAACACCATGAAATCGCTTTTGACCGCCTGACGCGTGATCATCCTCCTGGCTCTGACTCTGACTCTGACTCTTGCTGTGAGCCTGACTCTTATAATAATAGGGTCCCTTCTGTGGCGATCGCGCACGATCTGAATAGCTTCGTGAAGTTCGTATCTTGCTAAAACATTTTTCGAGAGATCGTCTTCTTCTCGTTGAAGACTTTTTCTGTTTCTCATGGTCAGAATCCATCTCCGTATAAGGTAAACACTCTCTAAAGAGCCAGCGCAGAACCACACGGAAACCCATTTTACAATAGCTTCTCTAGAACGGTCCTGCGAGTGTTTTAATGATGTGAAAATAGCTTACCAATAGATTGATTATGCGTTCTATCTTCGGATAGGACACCTTGGTTAGATTTGTAGAATATCGGTGACGGCGAACTGCTTCTTGTTGGCGTTGTGTCTTTGTTGGCGTATTGATGTTGATATGCGACTATGCGTGGGAGTCAAAGAATAACAGCAATATGCGATAAGTTGTTTGTTATACACAGTATTGAGAAAGAAGAGAAAGAAACAAAGGCATCTAGAATCGCGCGCCATATTTGTCTTTTATATAGACAAGGCGCTCTTGTTCGTGCATGTTGAACATAGGAAATGTGACCATGTTCGCGATGTTGAACAAACAAGGCTATTGCATAGTACTCCATAGGACAGCACCCATGATCTGACAGCACAACAGTCTCAAGCGCACTAACATTTGACAAACAGGGAGCTTATGCAGAATTAATGTCATGCATGATAATACGATGCTAAACCTTGTGTGCAATAATTCGTGACATGGCTAGGTCTATATCGTCCGTCCCGACCGCCAACGCCAATTAATCTTACAAGTCCATCCCGTGGTCTCGTTATCCCTGTTCAACTAGGTACCCGCTTCTGCTTCCGCTCGCTCATAACTCCTCTTCCACGTCCATCTGCTCACCATTCACTTGGCCCTTGGACCCTGCTGGCGCATCTCTTTTGGGCATGGTCGCCTCCTTATCGATCATTTGTCTCGACACAGAAACGATGTTGTCCTCGATGAGCTCCTGGCCGACATCCTCGAGATGCTTCTTGGGATCCAACTTGCCAACATAACGAGTCTTAAGCTGATCCTTAGTCAACTCGGTCTCCTCCTTCACCCGCTTCTCGTAGCCATCCGCCAATGAGACAAGCTGTTGCAGTCGGTCCTTGTTCTTGCAACCCTCATGTCGGAAATCATCCATCTCCAAAGCCTCGGTCCACACGTGCTTGTGCAGGTTCATGAGCATGTTCTCCTCGAGAGCGGTCTTGCGGTAGTCGATACCAATCGAGTAGTAGTGTCGGTTCAAGCCGTGAATAAGAGCCTGGATTGATGGTTTGTTCAAGTGACCCAGGTTACTTGTGCTTTGGCGGGGTTCTTGGCCAAGCATCAAAAGCTGGGGATTGATGAGTCGGAAGGCATCGATAACGACTTTGCCCTTGACGGACTGAATGGGATCGATGACGACAGCAACGGCACGGGGGTTCAGTTGCTCAAATGATTGTTGGGTGTTGATATCGACCGATGAAAGCCAGCAACCGAAACCAGGATGCGAGTGGTACCACCCAACAACTGACTCGGGTCTGTTGAGCAGTTAGCTAATGAACAATTGATAATTAACCGAGTCAACGTACCGTCCTGTCTGACGGAGCATGTCCATCATCTTGGTCTGGAAAACAGGGTCGACAGCCTCGACACTGACACCGGTACCGCTCTGTGGCATAGCAAACACGTCCATAACCTTGACAGTAAAGTCATCCACGAACTCGCCCAGCATCAGACCCATGACTTCCATGGGAACACCTGCGCGGCCGTGTCGAAGCATCTTGAGGAGGGCTAGGGAGGAGATGTAAACTGTTTCCGAGTTATCGATAAGGTTGGTGTTGTCCTGTGATCGAATGGATTAGCCCATGCTCTGAGAAGCAAGCACTCGCTATACGGGAGCTTCAATCAGCAATGTCGTAGCTTACAGTTCCATGGGCAGCTCCTCCCAGGCCCATACCGCCGCCACCGAGCAAACTCCTAAAGCGCTCCATATTATTGACGAGGTTTTATGAGTGAGTGAGATGCGCGTAAGATTGAAGTTCGTCAAAAAGCGTTCAGATGTGGGTGGAAATGTGATTGTTGGCGGTGATGGAGGGTGTTGCTATGATCGGAGCTTGGTAGAATGCTATTGACGTTGACGCCAGCCCGGCAGCCTGGGAGCCACAGCTGGAAGCTTAGTCAAGTCACGTGTAGGAAGCTTGCTTAGCCACAGCCTCATGCGAGGGGCTCCAGTTGTGGCGCTAGGTGCCGTCAATTTAAACAAGGAACGGCCTAACGTTAATCCTTGTAAACGGCACTCTGATGGAGCTCCGACATGGGCTTCTCAGTGTGTCGCTGCCATGTACTTACTACTAAACTTATATCCAAGGCTGTTTCTAGAAAATACCGTCTCCTCGCCCACCTTCCGTCCAAGTCTCGATCGAACATGCTGAGCTCTCTCTGAGCCATTCTAGCTTCTCACTTTATAATCATATATACACAATTCTGCGTACATTCGACTTAACCCTTTTCTTCTTACCAATTTCCCGAGAGTCGCGACACACCAGCAACCGCAATCATGGGCGACGACATTCGTGTTGAGCTTGGCTCAGTCGCGCTCAATGGCTCATCGCCCAAGAAGGTCGCTTACTTTTACGATTCCGATATTGGTAACTATGCCTACGTTACCGGACATCCTATGAAGCCCCATCGCATCAGACTGGCGCATAGCTTGATCATGCAGTACAACCTCTACCAGAAGATGGAGATATATGTAAGTCTACTCTTGATTATCACCCGATTCTTCCCAGATCATTGTCTCGAGCTTATGCTGACATCTTTGAAGCGCGCGAAACCTGCGACACGAGGCGAAATGACCCAATTTCACACGGACGACTACATCGATTTCCTGCAAAAAGTCACACCGGACAATATGGACAGTTTCATGAGGGAGCAAGGAAAATACAACGTCGGAGATGATTGTCCCGTGTTCGATGGCCTCTTCGAGTTTTGCGGTATCAGTGCAGGTGGTAGTATGGAGGGTGCCGCGCGACTCAACCGACAGAAGTGCGACATCGCCATCAATTGGGCTGGTGGTCTTCACCACGCCAAGAAATGTGAAGCCAGTGGCTTCTGCTATGTAAACGGTATGTTTTCTCATAAAAACGAAAGTGCACCATCTAACGATTCCTAGATATTGTCCTCGGTATTCTCGAACTCCTTCGATTTAAGAAGCGGGTCCTCTACATCGATATTGACGTCCATCACGGTGATGGTGTCGAGGAGGCCTTTTACACCACCGACCGTGTCATGACCGTCTCATTCCACAAATATGGCGAGTACTTTCCCGGAACTGGCGAGCTTAGAGATACCGGTATTGGGCAGGGCAAGAACTACGCTGTGAACTTCCCCCTGAGGGATGGTATTACTGATGCGTCGTACCGCTCAATCTTCCAACCTGTTATTGAGAATGTCATGAAGTACTACCAGCCTGAGGCTGTTGTTCTACAGTGTGGTGGTGATAGTCTTTCAGGTGATCGACTGGGTTGTTTCAACTTGAGTATGGATGGTCACGCCAACTGCGTGAACTTCGTCAAGAGTTTTAACCTCCCTACCCTTGTTCTCGGCGGCGGTGGCTACACAATGCGAAACGTCGCGCGTACATGGGCATTCGAGACTGGTGTTCTTGTCGGCAAGGAGATGGATCGAACCTTGCCTTACAATGAATATTACGAAGTAAGTTGGGTGAAATGGGTGAAATGAGTGCCTACTAACGCGAGACAGTACTATGCTCCTGATTTCGAGCTGAACGTTCGATCTTCTAACATGGAAAACTCCAACAGCCGAGAGTACCTCGAGAAAATTACTTCATCAGTCATTGACAATCTCCGACAAACTGGTCCTGCACCTTCCGTGCAGCTGCAGGATGTCCCGCGAAAGCCTTTCGGTGGTATGACTGATGAGGAGGAAGCTGAATTGGATGACCTTGATGAGGATGAGAACAAGGATGTCCGCATGACCGAACACCGCTGGGATAAGCATGTCGAACACGACAACGAGTTCGAGGCCAGCGACGATGATGAGATGGCTCGCACGAACGGAGCTACACGTCAAAATGGCAACAAGCGCAGCTTTAATGATTATCGCAAGGGAGAGATGGACGTCGACACCGCTGATGCCCCTCCTGCTAAAGCCCCTAATGGCGCTTCGAATGATGGACCCGCTGAGGAACATACTGGCGATGACGGACACGATGTGAACGACGATACTATCGATGACATTTCGGCTCCAGATCAGCCAGAGAAGACGATTGAAACCCCTGCCGAAAGTGCGAAGGAAACCAAATCAACAAACGTTGATGGAGACGGCGATGTTGGTATGGAGGACTCGACGGTTACAGAAACACCGATCAAGAAGGAAGATATTGAGCCCGAAGCTCCCACTGAGTCTCCGGTGCCAACAGAAAAGCCCACTCAGGATGAGCCGGCTGTTGAGGCGGTCTCCGAAGCTGCTGATAAGGAAACTGCTTCGGAGCCTACCCCCGCCGAAAAGGTTGAAGAGAAGCCTGCAGAAGAAACCGAGGAAGCTCAAAGCGAACAACCCGCCGATGCTATGGACGTCGATACGGAGAAGGATAAGCCAGAGCAACCTAAGGAGAAGAGTAAGAGCCCCGCAAACTAAGAGTTGCGGTAGCTGCATGAGAAGTAAAGCATCTGGTTTCTATAGACGTTTTCATGTTACAGCAAAAGCTCACGCCACACTCCTTGTCGCCTACCCATAACTGCACCTTCAGTATCAGAACGAATGGGCACGCGGTACTGAGCGACGATAGAATGTGGCATGCAGTTCAGGCGTTCCGGGCGTAGGATTACATGTGGCACGAAGAAAGAGAGGCATCAGAATGCACGGGCGGCTGGTACCTTGGCTAGGCTGTGTATGTGAGGAATGTCATCTTGATTACGAGTTTTCATGTTTTTTAGGTTGAGATCATAGCGAAAAGAACTAATTTATACCACGAATGCTGCATGAGGCCGCGGGTGCTATAATTCTCATTGTGCTTGGGTGTTTTGAGTTTTGGTAGCAATGTGAACTAACTTCCTGTTCATACAGACACCCAGTCTTATCCTTTGCAGTGTCCACCTTCCAGCTTCAGATACAAACCATATCGCTGGGTCGAATCAAGCCCGTCATTGTTATCGACACATCAACATCCAGCCATAGCCTTAGTTCGCTTTTGCGAACGGTCATTGCTGGGTTGCTCGGTAGGTGGGATCTCGTCTCGTTCTCGCTTGGCTGGTGGCTTCTCGAGTTGAGTATCAGTTGTAGGTAGAAGCCCGCTGGCATGATGCAAAAAACAGTCCTGGTTGGATCCGGCCTCTGTTTGGTTCCAGGGACTGTACATGTATAGCAAGTTGTAGCACGCGAATTCCGCGGCATGTGAAGCGAGATCGAAGCTCAAGAGGGTGTATGAGTCGCAGCTAGCTGCTGTCTCATCTGCAGTCATAACATTTCGAATACCTAAGACTGTTCCTTCTTGCGGAGTGCCAACAGCTTCGGTGCCTTCTTTGGGTGGTGGTATTTCAAAGTCGTAACCCTCAAAGAGATCGGTCACTGTCTGCTGAATGGCTTCTTGTTCGGTGGCGGTAGGCATCTTAAATAGAGTTAAACTGATCATATGGCAATAAGATACATAGGGTCGTGTAAAATGTGTCGTGCAGGTAGTCTTTCAGGCGATAGTGCTTTTGTTGTTTTCGTGTTGCTTCTCAGGTGCGATGGTCTGCTTTCTTTGGGGCTAGAGGGTAGAATGAGGAAGGAATAAGATCACAGAGAATATTATTTCAGTCTATTTAGACTTGATTAAGCCTACCCGTTGAGTCATTGCCCGAGAATTAAAGTGTGAGTTCTAGGATGCAGCCATGTGCATTCAGTTTGTTCTGAACAGCCGCGCATCAACTTAACTTGATGATGACTTCAATACCAGCCCCGAGAAATTAAGCATGATACTACTAGACTTTAAGATTGATGAAGGGAAGGACATTCAAACGGGACCTTTTAACGATTATGTTGTACTGAAGTTTTTGTTGAGCGTTGGCCATCCGATTGTACATTCGGCGCTTTACAAATCAACGTCGTAACCAATCAGGTTACAAAATGAGACAAACTATGAGTGAATAACTATTTCCATAATCGATAGAAAATCTCAATTTGAGAATACTTACAGCAACTTGTTAGAGCCCTGCCCTGATACAAAATACTAACAATGAACAATAATCTAGTAACTTGACCTCAAGTCTAGGGTGAGGTTATCTTGATGGTGGGGGACCGAGACACTGATAAGATCCCCCACTTTCCGTCTCATTCCGCCCGGCTCTTGCAGGCAGGCACGAATGAATAGCAGGGTAGGGGACGAGGTACATACAATTTAGCGTCGACTGCGGGGAGCCGAAAAATAATTATTTCCAACCCAACCGCCCTCTACTCGAAAAAAGAAGTCTATCCCACCATCGTCATATTTATACTCTTATGATCGTCTTCTCGCCACCCATTCGCTATATCATGTCAATGTAGCATCGAATAACATTAGTTAAACAACTATATATTCCTAGATTCTAGATTCTAGGCAATCCTCCTCACTCATTATCCTCCCCATAGACGACTGCATTCACTCGTTTGACTCATCATGCCGACCCCCGCGCCCGCCGAGGGCGACGCCGCGACGGCCAAGCTCGGTGTCTGGAAAGAAGCGCTTTACGACCGATGTCGCGAATCTGGAACAGATATGTTCTCCCAGGATGACCTTATGCGCCTCGATGTCATTCCCAAAGGCGACTTGATGCTGCTCGCCCGCGTCGTCCAGTCTCTTACCGATGACAAGCTTTTCATCACCATGCGCGAGGCCTCTGGCCAAGTGCTATGGAAATGGCGCGATTCTCAGGAGGCTCACAAGTACGCAAATATAACCTGGGACCTTGGTGAATTGCATGGCTGATAATTGAACCCCAGGTATAAGCAGTGTTCTACCGACGAGCAGGTCATGGTCTACTCTCTTATCGACGATTCGGGCGGCGACGGTATCTGGTCCCAGACGCTCCAGAAGCGCCTCAATATGCACGATTCGGTTCTCAAAAATGCTCTTAAGCAACTACAAGCCAAGGGACTTATCGCACCCTTCAAAAATGTCGAGCACCCCAACAAGAAGATGTTCATCAAGGCCTCCATACGGCCCAGCGATCGCGCGACGGGTGGCCCATGGTACACCGACCAGAACCTCGACGAGGCTTTTATCGATGAGCTACAGCGCGTTGTGTTTGATTTCATAAAGCGCCAGAGCAGCTACCACAGCACCCATGGAGGTGGTGCTGCGCGAACGCAGGTCCCCAAGAAAGGTGTTGTCAAAGGTGGCGTGGACAAGGGCAAGAAGCGCGATGCTAGTCACATGGACGAAACCCCTGCCAAAGCACCCAAGACATCTCCAACGCCTACGGTCAAGAAAGACGCAATGCTTCCTCTCCCTGCTGGTTATACAGGCCATCCCACCGTCCGCGACATTGCACGTCTTTTATCGGCGAGTGGCATTACTCATAACACGATCCTGTCCGAACATGACGTGCAGAAGCTTGTGGATGTGTTGGTTTGGGATAACCTCATCGAGTCAGTCAAGGTGGCTGGAAAGATAGGTTATCGCGTTTCTAGGGTCGCCAAACAGTCCTTAGAAAGCTGGGCTGGCAGGGATGATCCCACCGGCCGCGAAGGTGGTCCAGAATCCTTCGTGAGTGCTTTCACGGAAGCCCCTTGTGGGCGTTGCCCAGTGTTTGAGATCTGCGAAGAAGGCGGCCCCGTAGGCCCCAACAATTGCGAGTACTTCAAGAGATGGCTGGGCGCTGAATAGAGCATGAGAATTAATTTTGCATCTGGAACGATAAGGGAAACCGATATCTTATTGATTCAAGAAACGGAGTTATGGTCTGGAAGTGGGCATTTTTGTTTTTAGGGAAAAGATAGCAACGGCGTAGTCGGACAAGCGATGGCTGTGGAGTATTCAGCCGGACGCAGCGATTGTCAACTGTCTTTCGACAGACCAGCACCTGTATACAAGCAATGCTTGAGAATGAAGTCATTTACATTCAGGTCACAAGTTTTTAATTGCAGTGCATTTGGGTTTATTGGTTAACATTGATCAATAGCTAGAACTTATACTAGCTTGTATCTAGCTCCATTTTGCTAACCCTCGTTGAGGGTTGATGCGTTCCCAATCCCCATTCATCACGTCGTACAGTTTGAGCTGTTTACAGCTGACCACAGTTGACGATGGTGGCCTTGTTGCTGGCGTCGACTTTACCAGCGCTGGAGCCAGTAGCCTCAAGGGCCTTGACAACCTTCATGGACTCGTCGTCAGCGACCTCGCCGAAAACGACGTGGCGACCGTTGAGCCAAGAGGTGACGACAGTGGTGATGAAGAACTGAGAGCCGTTGCTATAATAATCGTCAGTCAACGAAAGCCAATCGGAAATCGAATGGGAGCTTACGTGTTGGGGCCGGCGTTAGCCATGGAGAGCAGACCAGGGCGGTCGTGCTTCAAGTTGAAGTTCTCATCGGCGAACTTCTCACCGTAGATAGACTTACCACCGGTACCCTGGGTTATGTCAGCATTTGTCAAATGTTTTAAGTGGAAATCGAACACGTACGTTACCGCGGGTGAAGTCACCACCCTGGAGCATGAACTCAGGGATGATACGGTGGAAAGAAGAGCCCTTGTAGCCGAAACCCTTCTCGCCGGTGCAGAGCTGGCGGAAGTTCTCGGCGGTCTTGGGGACAACGTCATCGTAGAGGTTGAAGTTGATACGGCCGGTCTCTATAGGAGAATTGATGTCAGCCTTGATGGAAAAGCCATGGTGGTAGACGCGTAAATAGGAATGAGAGATACGCAAGAGCATGACGAGTGTCGGGACTGCAAAGACCACGACCGCTGCGGAAATCCGAAATCTGGAACCCGATGCATGCATTGAGAGGAAGTAGCCGCAGCTCATCGATAAATGTGGATGAAAATAGACGATCGTGAGGAAGTCAAGACTTACTGCCGGCCCATTCAATGTCGAAAAAACTGTTCAATGATTAGAGATATCCATTGAATGCAGTGCTCAGCGAAAGGAAACTTACACCTTGCTGTTAACCATGGCTGCGGATGAAGCTGAGAAAAATCTAACAGTTCTGATTGTGTTCGAGAGTTGAGGAAGAGAAGAAGAAGTTCTTGCGGCAGAGAAGCAGGTATGGCGGGGTAGGAGGGGCTTGATGAGGGAGGGTCTCATTTTGAGCAAGCTAGAGGGGCAAAACGTTAGCGCGGGGCCGTCGGAACCAATGGAAGCACGTAGAAGAGGGGTAAAGTGGAGGGGTGATCAGAAAGCGATCACGTGAAGGGAGTCGGGTAGCTTGCTCCCTCTGTTTTGCCTGCTGGGCAACGCCCCCAGCTGGCGACGTTTTCCATGAGGTCACCGTGGCTATGGTGTGTGGGGCAGGGAGCTTCGTAGCTTTCTCTGAACGATGATGAATTCAGGAGAGCAAGCAAGCAAGCAAGTACTGATCCCTGGCATCCAATATCCTGACCGCCCATTGCTAGCAGTGGCGCATTGAGCAGAACATGATCGAAACCACACTGGCACCAGTAATTGGGTTGGGTTGTGGACTCAATGGCTGGTTCTCCCCCATCAAAGCTTCAATGGGGCTACCAATTGAGCTGATGGAGGTTGCCTGGGCCACGTCCTGAACTCTCTGGTCTGTTTGCAGACCATCATCCAAAAACAGTGAGCCGGTGCGACGAGTCAGTGGCCCGATGTCCGAAGTGCAGCAGACTTTTGCTCAAGGACCAAGCCCATTGGAGGGGGCAAGGGGAGTCAGTGGATTTCATGACATTGCATGGGCCCTTCCCACCTCGAGTCTCATCCAGTGCATCAACCCGTGGGCAGCAGTGACCATTGTAACCAGCCGGGACAGTAAGCTGCCTCCACAGACTGAAAGGACAGGGGAAAGCAAAGCTGGAGGGATAAAGGCGAGAAGAAACCGACAACACCGGTGTTGGTCCGGTCAGACGGCTTTTCCAAGATCCCAATTGGGGTCTCAATAGTTCGACTTTGGCCCAGCAAGGTGCACGAATTTCCAATGTTTGTTTGAGGCGTCTTGCTTCTCTTTTGCAGCTTGATCAAAGTCCAGCTTGTGTAGCAGAGTCTCTTGGTGACAAAATAAAGGCAAAGACGGCAGTGAAAAATAACTGAGCTTGTACATACCTTAAACTAATACACTTGGGAGAAGGTACGGTTGAATAAAATCGAGAGTTTAGACAGATACAATTACAACGAGCAGAGGTTGGCCTTTTAGACTGATCTCGAGAAAGGGAAGGTAAAAGTTTGGGCCAGCTTGACATCTGGTATTCTAGCTCCCTGTTCGGGCCTGAAGTCTAAGGTTGTATAGCGGGTCAGACGCTTAAAGGCTTAAAGTGCTTTGGCATGACGACCAATATTTGATCCAATGATGGCCAACAAGTAACAGAACGGATGAGCATGAATATAGAAACCTATCTATTGATGACTCGGTGGTCAATATATTGTAATTCATAACAAAGACAAGCTCTATACCTACTCGAAGCCAGTGTTTGGTCTCTTTGTGTCTTGCTTTGAATCACGTGATCAGCCATGATCCATGCTGACATTGGGCTTGGGAAGTGTCCAAGTGTCCACCATGGCCGTAGTGTAGCAAGGGGCGCATCTTAAACTCAAGATATCCTTCTGTTCCATTGCAATTCCTTGAGAGCATCATCTCGAAGCTCTGCGCCATTCAAACCAATCTCCTCATCTATCTGCTGGCTTCTTCTTGGATTAATTCAATATGGATATGAATGATTTGAAGAACACGGTCTCCAACCTGACCTTGTATGACCTCAAGGCAGGCTTCAGGAAGGCCCAGAATGGTACTTCCCTTGACGGCCTTCTTTGATGCGCCTGATGGTTACTGACGAGATATTCAGCTGTCATGAACTTTACCGAGATGGAGTCCAAGGTTGGTTAAGCTCTGCGCGACAACTGTGGTTGGAACACAGTCAACTCACCCGTGTCTAGGTGCGCGAGGCCACGAACAACGAGCCATGGGGCGCCTCGTCAACCCTCATGCAAGAAATCGCAAACGGAACATTTAACTAGTACGGCTTATCAAACTATATCAAAGTCCAGCTACTGACCACAAACTAGCCAAACCCTCAACGAGATCATGCCCATGATCTACCGTCGCTTCACCGAAAAGGCCGCTGAGGAATGGCGCCAAATCTACAAGGCTCTCCAACTGCTCGAGTTTCTCATCAAGCACGGCTCCGAGCGCGTGATTGATGATGCCAGAGGACACATCTCTCTTCTAAAGATGCTTCGCCAATTCCACTTTATCGATCAGAACGGAAAGGACCAGGGTCTTAACGTGCGCAACCGAGCCAAGGAGCTGGCCGACCTTCTTAGCGATGTGGATCGTATTCGAACCGAGCGCAAGAAAGCGCGTGCGACCAAGAACAAATATACTGGTGTTGAGGGCGGCTCGACCTTTGGTGGTGGCTTCTCGAGCGGCAGCTCTGGTCGTTATGGCGGTTTTGGTAGCGAGAGCGCTGGTTATGGTGGAGGCGGCAGCAGCAGCGGACCTGCCAACTTTGGCGGATACTCTGGTGGTGTCTATGGCGATGGTGGTGGTTTCGGTGGCCAGACTGATGACTGGCGAGGAGACGGCAATGCCAGCAGATCCGAACGATTTGAGGAATATGATGAGTTTGATGAGGGCGAGCGACCATCTGCCAGCTCATCGAGAGCTGCTGCCAAGCGACCAGAGCGTGCCCCTGCCAAGAAGGCTGCTACTGAGCCACCCAAGAAGAAGGAGCCTGAAGTTGATCTCTTCTCCTTCGATGATCCTGCGCCAGCATCTTCTGCAGCTCCTTCAGCATCCAACAACTCGGGCTTCGCTGCGCTGGCCCCTACTAGTGCTGCCGCTCCAGCACAAGCCGACGACGACGACGAGTTCGATGACTTCCAGTCAGCTACACCTGCTCAGGCCGCACCATCCAACAACTTTATGCAAAGCCCTCCTGTGACATCGGCAGCCTCTTCCACTGCTCAGTTCGCCGCTCCTCAGCCTCAGTCGGCACCTCAGCAGGCCGACATTAGCCATATGGTTAACATGGCATCAATTTCGCCTGCACCAAGCGCATCAGGTACTCCAGGACCCAACTACTCTGCTTTCAGCATCCCTGCTGCTCCCGCGGCACAGGCTCCCAAGCCTGCTGGCTTCCAGCAATCCGGTCCCAACTACTTTAGTCCTGTCCAGGCACAAGCGTCCAAGCCCCCCACAACGTCTGCCTTCTCGGGCATGGGAAGCACTTCCAATGCTGCTCCCAGTACCCCCACTACTATGGGTAACATGAAGCCTGTTACCAGCTCCTCGGCCAAGCCAGCGCCTGCTGCTGGTGGAGATGCCTTCGGCGCCCTCTGGGGCAAAGCAAGCGGTGGCGTGAAGAAGCCTGAGACGCCCAAGGCTGGACCCGCACTGGGACAGCTCGCCAAGGAGAAGAGCAGTGCTGGAATCTGGGGTGCTCCATCGGCAACCGGACCTTCCAGTGGCAGTGCTCCCCCCAAGACTGGCGGCTCTGCTATGGACGATCTTTTGGGTTAAATTGGCCTAGTACTGGGCATCTTTGAACAGGTGGATCAAAACATGGAATCGGATAACAGTTGGTGCATTGAGTCATGTTTAGTTGATGGCATTGAGATTGTAGTATAATCAGCAACGGAGCAGCATGTTTGTTTTCATGATAGGATCCTAGATAGGCGTCTGGCGCAACAAAATGAACTGACATATCATGTCGTTCTATTTTCAACTGATTGACCATCCGATCGGCCCTCTTCGAGGCCAGGATCAGATCGATATGTCGCACGTAAGCTGTATCAGGTGAAGACTAACCAGCAATAGTTCTACGACGATCATTGAACTACAAAGATCGGATCAGAAGCTAGTGTCCATGGTTCCTGGACCGGATCACTCCCCGTTGCAGTAGGACAACAATCCTAGAATAACCTGCAACGCTGGACTCACTGTGGCTTCACCCAAGCAATCTCGCCTTATATGCGACCGCATGCCAAACAAAGAGAGCCTCATCCGGACCAACGAACCGCTCTTCCCCAAGAACGTCTCCCATCCAATCGTGACCTTGTCAAAATATCTTGAAACACCAGCTACGCGGCTATAGGAAACACCCCTGCACCTTTAAGCGCCGCCACGACATTGAGCTTCTGAAGCCTCATTGGTCAAGCAACAGGACGCCCAGGACTTGGAAAAGAAATTCTGTATCATGCCTGGGGAATTGTCAGGGTTGACTTGGTCGTCTATGGGATAGTGAGAAGCGCGATGGTACGCGGCTGGGAGTGGGCGGCTGCTGTAATTGGAAAATTGACTAGACAAGGTATTGATTTAGAGGCTTGTCATGGTTACTTTGTATGTTTATTCTTGTATCCTAGCAGAGTTTTGTTGACAATGAGATATCTATAAAGACACTGGGTTTCAGGCGTTCGGATTCACTTCTTTCTCTTCATCAAACAACTTACACAACAAACACTACAATCTCTTTTCCTTTTTTTTCCTTGTCTCTTATTTCCTTATTTTCCTTTGTCCTCTACCTTGTTTGGTCTTGGGTTATTCTTTCTGCATCTCCTTATCAACGAACAGACGATTTCACTATAACGAATCTCTTTTCCATCTCTCTCTCTTTATACACAAAAAGTCTCTCGCCTCTTTGTAAGGGCGGGTATATACTTGGACAAAATATCTTCCCCATCCCCCTCTATTCCTTTCTACTCCAAGCATCTGCCTTTGCGCACAGCCGGCTCGTTGCGTCCTCGTCTTTCTCTAAGCACTCAAGCAAACTCCGCCAAGATGCAGCCTGCTCTCGGAGCCCTCGGGCACACCTGGACTGCCATGCGAGCCATGGAGTTTATCTCGCTCATTACCATCATTGGTTTGACCTCCAACTTCATTGGTGAGATGGTCGGTGCTGATTATGCGGCGCCTTCTGCTCTGATCGGAACACTCGTTGTTGTAAGTCTTCTCATGTAATTCTCTCTGATTGTAAATATGCTCACACCCCTCAGGCTATTATCTCAACTCTGTACATTGCCATCTCTTACATCCTCTACTGGGATGGCATGCTGCCTCTCCTTCTTGCCACAGGTGCCGACGTTATGCTCCTTGTCGCATGCATCGTCGTCGCCTGCACTGTTGGCAAGCCTGTCAGCTACTTGGCATGCCCCAAGTTCCCCTCTGATGGTAACACCGCCAACTTCATCAACTCACTCTTCCGCAACGTCTACCACCGCGGAAACGTCTATGCGTGGGTTGACCCCGACAAGATGTCATGCTACCAGCTCAAGTCTGTCTGGGGCCTCAGCATCGCCCTGTGCGTCCTCTTCTCCTTCTCTGCCATCACTTCGGGATGTCTGTGGAAGCGAACAAAGGGTGCCTCTCGTCCTGCTCCTAAGGACATCGAGGGTTGAAGGTGCGGCCGTGAGGGGCAGGTCAACAATGCCCTGGGCATCAGCCAAGGACCGCCTATGACGTCCCAGGACCGAAGTCTGGGCACCATGGCTATGGCGAAGCAGTTCGATACCGACTCTTCTGATGCCGAGAGCGTACGCCAGCCGTGGTGTCCCCCGCCCCCCACGGCGCCTGTCCGAGTCAAGAGGAAGGAGGTTGCCAAGCCTGTGCTACAACTTCCTCCTTTGCCTCCTGTTCCCGTATCACCGGGACACATGAACGACAATGGACCCAAGAGCCCTCTCGAAAGAATCTGGTCGAAACGCAAGACCATTCTGGGCTGGTGGGATCTCGATCTGCTCGAGAAGAGACAGACACTCTTTGGAGGAAAAAGGGTCTAAATGATAATCGTGTTTGTTGGATATAATAGATTGGACGCTTTGCGTTGAGATCGAGGAACAATGTGTTGGTATACACATCGGTAATGTCTACTGGTTAGATCGGCTTCATAAAAATGAATAAAAAAGGGACTGGGGTTTGAACATCGATTGTTCAACCGTTAAACAACTGTCTTCCAAAGCTTGGCGATAAGTGACATTTTGACCAATCAACCGATCAGAGTTGACCCAAAGGGGTAACTGGCAACACAACAGTTCGAACGGGTCGCATGTGAAAATAAAGACTGAATCTCGTCCTGTGCATGGGGACGTGCAGGGACCCTCGGATAAGGCAAAGTGTGTAGTCTCGTCAGGCCGTCTCACTTGCTCACTCGCTATTGTGCACGATCCAGAAGATCCCGTCCGTATTGAAACAACAAGCAATGGTTATTCATATTCGCTCCTAACTCATCGGATAATCCAATCTCAAGGGTATCAAATCAGCAAAACTCCATGCCCAAGAATATTCATGCACTTAGCCACATCCCAACTCTCATCGATCTGATCTCGTCTAGACCAGACCTTCTCCATGATCTCCAGTGCCTCCCTGGCTGTGCCAAATACACTGATAGGTCCCATGTTGTCGACCATAGCGCGGTATAAGCCCTCAGCCTCTGGAGGCGAGAGACATCCTGCGATACAAAAGGGGAAAACCATGGTTCTGAGGCAGGTGTTGGATGGGAGGGTAGTCAAGAGGTGCGTCAGGTGCTTAACGGAACATCCAATTTCGGGACACGAAGGCTGCCAACCGGAGATGACGACCTGAAGATATGTGAGTGCGGCGTAGAGCCAGATCATGTTGTTGGCCGCCAGGGCAGGGGCCTGCTTGGTGTTGATATCATGGTTGTGCATTGGGCTGGCGACAACACTCATGAGGGGATCGTATAGGGGGCCGGGCATCTGAACTTGTGCCTCCACGACAGACAAGCCACCCCTGATAGCGCCCTCGAGTACTTTGCCCCGCTGAACCAGCTCGTTGATCGATAGAGAGTTGACCTTCTTCTGCTCCTTCTTCCAGGCGTCGAGGGAAGCAATATCGCCGATGATCTGAATGACCCAGTTGTGAAGGCCGACGTATTCTTCCATGAATAGGGATCCTGAGATGCGAACTTCTTGTGGTGCAACATGCGCCTTGCAGCTGGGCATGACCGTTTCCTGGTACTTTTGCAGACGCGGTGCCTGCTCGAGGGTAATGCTGGAAATGACATCGATGTAGAGGACGTTGGCTGTAAAGAAGCGAAGCGCGGCTTGGTTCGTGCTGAAAGGTCGACGTACGCCCATCTCAGGGGGTGGCCATTTATAGCTGTAGAGAGCTTCTAACGTCTCCTTCCAATGCTCGGGCTTGGGAAGGATTTGCTGAAACATGGTGATGGCGGCATCAAGATGCATCTTCCAATGGTCTTTGTTACTAGTCGATACCTCAAAGATGAGCATCTGTAGAATAGCCTGGAGGACAAGAAGTCTGTCTCGAGCGCCTGCGCATGAAACCTTGTGGTTGACGGCCGTCATCTCTCGCTGCAGCTCTCGTAGACCCATCTCAAGCTGAGACTGTAACTGATGAACCATGCGGTTTGTGCACTCTGTGTGCTCGATCTCGCCATTGGCCATGACAATACTGAAGAAGTATGAAGTAAGTGAGATGGCCGTATGCCAGACGGACTTGTTGCTCTGCATAACGTCCAATACCCAACCACGTCCGCCAGCAAGGATAGGAGGACGATAGAAAGGGAACAGATGAGGGAAAACATAGTCGAGGTAAATCATGACGAAATGGACCTCAGTACTTGCGCCAGTTGAACTGCTAGGGTCCTCGGTAGGAGCTGAGAAGTGACTGTGCCAGGGCATATCGGGAGGAGAGGCGCCACTGGTATTGCTAGACTCTGGAGTTGTTCCGAACTCATGGGCCGAAGCAGGGTCTGTGTCGGATGCACCGGCCATGGCAGGATCGTGAGTTTGCTGTTGATGTTGAGAGTCCTTTGTCTGGAGAGTAACATCGCGGGTTCCAACCTCAAGCAGCTCCATATACTTGCGATCGCGACGCTGACTCGCTTGTTTCTTGACTTGAGCCTTGATCTTCTCAGCCATGGCTTTCTGCTGTGGCCCGCCATCCATCCATTCCGGTTTCTCATCGTTGAAGTAGCATGTGATCTCTAGAGCGCCGCAGGAATCGCAGACTGGACGCTTTTCGTCACATTTCTTGCGACGGAGACGACACGTCCAGCAGCCTGCATTAGAGCGCACCTTGGAGCCCATAAGATGGCGAAACATCGTGGGCTAACAAAGGGAAGGTTCCCTCGCGCCAGTTGAGTGTATATGATACAGGAAAGCTAGAGTAATAAGAGACTCGAGTAGATGATGAGATGGTGGGAATAAGTTGAGATAACCGGCGACAAATTAGTTGATGAGAGATGAGAGAGTTGGGGCGGCGTAGGGGGTCCCTCGACTACCTAGATTGGGTTAGTAGAGTTCCCCCAGCTTCTGATCGACAGACGAGGCCAATCGAAATGGGGGAACTTCAAGGGGTCTGCCAAGCAATTTGTCAGCCTCTTCCGCAGCCTCCATGGGACTTTGACAACTCAAGACTTTGTACATGTACTAGGTATGTGACTGGATAGCGGAGAAATTGTGTCTTTTGTAATCAGGATTTATGTCGTGCTTGTTGTTACGATTGATACAGGGTGGTCTCATCAGCAGTCGCCACTAATATCCACAGAAGCATCGACCATACCCTGGTCAGTCTGTGGTAGTCAATCTGCGCTTATCCGTTCTCTGGTGGATTCATCAGTAAGCATACATCCTCCTCCCAGTTTTATGGTGAAGTGTTGCACCAATTAGTGAGACGATCAAGAGAAGCTCGAAGATAGCAGGGGACCCGAGAGAAGACCGCGGCGGCGGCGAAAGAGCGCCTCCTTGATCATAACTTATACCGGGATGTATGCCTTTTTACCTTGCGCCGTCAGCTTGGGCGCGGAGACTCTTGTTACAGTCTATATTGGCGAGTCAATCTGTTTGTTTTGCTGTTTGTTAGTCGTAGATAACTTGATAGACGACACTGCGCATTTCAAAGAACGGCTCAACATTCAAAGCACACCAATCAATTGTTACTCTAACTGCCTTCATGCTCCGTAACACAATTAAAGATTGGTACAGGAAACTCGGAGAAAACCCATATTAAGCATAACGATAAGACCTTGTACGATCCTAACCTCCCGAGACATCCCCGGATCTGAGTAACCGTCTCAAATCTGAATACTTGAAGAGAAACCGAACATCCTTTGTGCCGTGTCATTAACCGCAACAAACAGTAGCCTCCTTGGAAGCACTGGTGTTTCCAGCAGGGCTCAAAGTCTCCCAATGGAAGACAAAAGCGCCCAAGTAGGCTCCAATGAAGATGCAGATGATAAAGTACCCATTGTAGTACATAGCCAACAGCATGACAAAGTAAGCCACAGCAAACTGCATCATGTGAAGAAGAGCTCGAATAGCCTGCTGCCAGACATTGGGTCGGAACGGAGGCATAGGGCTAGCACAGCTGACAACGGCGGCGTTGCCTTCCTTGCCATTGTCGGAACCGGCAGGTACAGGGTTGGCGGAGGACTCGGAGTGCTTGGCGGCGTGTTGACGAAGGAGGTAGCGATCCCACTCTTTGACGGAGCGGCGAAGTGCTTCGAGGACCATGACGAGGAGGATGACACCGATGCAGGAGCCGGCAAACATGCCCTTGGATGTTATGTGCCAAGATTCCGAGATGAAGCAGGCGTCGACGGTGTTCCAGTTCCAGAGCATCTGTAGGAAGCATGTGTTAGCTATGAATTGAAGATTCTAGGATGGTAGAATCAACGTACAGAGATCTTGCATCCGCCCATCATGTCCCCGTGGTCCATGGCCGCGGAGGCAGAAGCGGCCGGCATGTCCATAGTCATGGTGGCAGTTTCTGACATGCCAGTCATATGCATATCGTGATCCATGGTCGATTAAGGACTTTCTTGGACGGTGTAGATGATGTCGAGCGATGATTCGGATAGCAATAGATGATTTTCGATTATTGAGACTCGGTAGATAGAAGACGGAAGAATGAAAATCTGGATAGAAGAAGCTGTGCTCTGGACAACCTGTTAGCTGTGTCAAAGTCTAAAGTCTTCACACAGGGAGGGAAGGCGAAGGGGAGCAACAGCCGTATTTCTACCTTTCCACACGTGTCTAAACTTTATCGGTTATCGTAAAAAACAGACGCAAGTGAGTTGATTTTCGTATGTAAATATCAGGTGAGTTGCGTATATTTGAGCAAGTTTCCATGGGCTGAGGATTTAGTGCAGGGATGGTGATAGTGCTCCGATTTTGTTGGTCGTTTCAGCTACATGCGCTGGCTCTTTTGCGAATGGGGTCAAGGACATGGGTATGAAGTAGTATCTGCCTTAGTGATTACTTTATTCCAACGTTTGTCCCCTTTCTCTGTGTGGAGGGATTGTGCTACGTCCATGCTATTGGATGTTGCTGGCCCACCAGATAATCATCTAACCTCATACCAATCTGAGAGCATCACTTCAGAGGATAATAAACTGCTGGGACTACTCGATGATTCTATGTACTACGATTCAGGCTGCTAGCACTCTCGGCTGATATTCAGTTACAATAGCTACATGTCTAGCAGAGCACAGAGCTCGTGACTTCGCACTGCTGACTTCCAACGGAATAAGGAACAGCCTCCTGATGATGCAGGAGGTAAGTTACGTCAAGAGGAGTAAATCTGCCTAGGCTGGTCGGCTGCCAGACGATCTGATCTCGACCAACCCCCTGGTCCCCCGCAGCCCCCCGATTTCCATGACTCTCCGTCACCCTTCCACGATATTCCACACAACCATTGTAGCCCCTGGTAACGTTACAGGCAGAGCAGGCAGCATGAAGTACTCGGTGATTGTTTTGTTCTATTGATGCAGCTACTCTTGATCCCAAAATGACTGAGTGTTTGTGTGCCTGGAGGTTGGTCTTTGTGCCCTACCCACGCACACCTGTCACTTTTGAATATCAAACAAAATAGATTAGATGTCCCATACGTGGTTTAGAACAGAGAGGGAGACAGATTTATTGTAGTATGGAAAAACAAGTGTCTTGAAGTGAATTTGGCTACCAAAAGTGCCACTCGCTGGCTGTGCTGCACTCGCTTCTCCAGGAGATCAGCAGTCAAGACACTGCCAGTTTCCCACCGCTGTGAACCCGTCTTTCGCCACTTTTGCGTCTAGAAGTACTGTCTTAGGTCTAAATATCATGATTACTCAGGAAATTCAAAAGTCACGTCAGAGATGCTCAAGTTTGTGCAGAGTGCTGTATTAGTCTACTGCACTAGTGTCTCATCCCGTTGTCCTAAGAACCAACTCTCGCTTGTTGTAAATCCCCATCCAAGTCCTGGTACACGCCCAAATCCTAAGAGTTGTTGCCGTTTGTAGGTAGGAAGTAAGATGTGAGGTACGCGGAGACTGCCTAGATAAGGTTGGCAGCGGCAGCGAGGTTGCCGTCACCAGGATCCTTCTTCTCGGTGCCATCATCACCCTTACCCTTGAAGACGGCAGAAGAAGAGGCCGCACCGAAAGCAGCAGTAGGAGGGCCACCGCCAGAAGCACCGCCGGCGGAAGAACCAGCATCGGAGGGACCAGCACCGGAGGGGCCAGCACCACCAGCAGAGGAAGGGGGAGTGAGGACATCCATAGGAATAACCTGACCATAAAGGTCAGCAGGAGTTGCAAGTTGAGACGCAATGCTCGGAGTGTCACCACCTACAGCGTCCCGCTGGTGAAGAAGAGAGCCACTAATGGGCTCGTCCTGAGAGTTGATGGGACGGCCCTGGTCATCGATGCGGGTAAGGTGGCGCCTATTTCAAGGTCAGCTACTTCAATATGAAGACGTAAGAGGTGATCAGAGTGAACTTACTGGTGATCGACATGGCGAGAATCCACAGCCTGTCGAATAGGGCCAGGCTGGTCGGTCTTCTTCTTGAAAACCTTGAACGGGTTGGGGATGCAGCAGAAGCCGCCGTCAGATCCGGTATCATCAGACATCGTGAAAGTGTTGATGATGTAGGAAAGTGTTGTTTGCGTTTGGTGAAGTGAAGTGTAGTGAATCTTGAGGCATCGTAAGATACCGCAGACTCACAAAGGAAATAAAACAACATGATGAAAACAACTTACCGTCGAAGATGGTATGGACCGGAGTTACAAAGCAAGTTTGGACTCGAGTCGGGATGTGAATCGAAAGTTTGCGCGGATCGATGCAGATCAAACGATGTGACGATGAGGAAAGGAAGATCTGCTGGGAGGAGAAAAAATGTGGGAATTTATAGGCGTCTAGGCAGCGGGAGTGATTGAAAAGGCTGGGGGCTTTGGAAAACAATAGGTAGTGTTATTTAATGCCTGGCTGAGCGGTGCTGCTGGTGAATTCCAATATCTCAGAGGAAGAGTATGGGAAGCTCCCCTCGGTCGATACTGATCCTCGGGGCCACAACCAACTGTCACTCTCGAAAGAAAGATATATATCAAGTCACTATCAGGAGAGACTTCGATATGATTTTCGAGTTCAAGAAAAATATGTAGCGTTGAGTAAATTCAAACAAGCGTGTTGTAGTTCCATACTCGAAATTTCCCTATCAGACCGAACTAGCGCACACTCCTCTATTAGCTTCGCTGGCCGGGGCCAACAGGAAGAGTGGGACTTGGGGCCGGAGCTGTGGCCCCCCTGGTGGCCGCCTGTAGGTCTGCTAGTCGATTTTGTATGGGGGCCAGTATCGATGGATCGAGTACTGTCGAGTGTTGTCTTGGGTGACAATTTCGATCTTGAAGTCCCTCGATCCGTCGATCAGTTCCTCAGAACTGGTTCCCCTTTAGCACACTCCGTCTCCTCACGAACGAATCGATCGACAGCAGTTTGAGCGTCTTCCTCGCCGTCCAGAACATCCATCCAGTGCCCCTTGACATGCTCCTGTTCCAACACCAGAGCCATAGCCCTCGCTGTTGACGCTCGAGTCGTCATACCCCTGGCCTGCTTCGTCTGTCCCAAGAGGACGCCGCCTTCGTCTTTGTCTGTTAGACCGCCGGGGCGAACAGAAACAGCAGTCAAACTGTCTCTCTTCTTGCCCTCAGTCACGAGAGCCTCATCGGCGGCGGTCTTGGGCTCATAGTAGGGACCCAGGAAAGTAGAGTTGATCTTCTTCCAGCCCTCCCAGTCCTCAGGAGTCCACCAGGGCGCTTGCTCACGACGAGCGCCAAGGTAGGAGACTTGCACATGATGGCTGATAGCCTTGTTGTCAACAGAAGCTTGGATAAAGAAGATGGCGGCATCACGATCGATTCGGATGATCTATGAGCGCATCAGCTAAACACAGTCTCACGCATCTTGTAAGTAAGTAACTACCGTGTCTTGATCAGTTCCTCTTCCAGGTCCTGTTGCTAATCAGCTTCTACCCTTCTACAGGAACTCAACCCTTGCTCAACTTACCAGCGCTGAAGACAACCGAGTCAGGCTTCACTTCATCGATGACAGCGGCGGCCTTCTCCTTGCTAGTTACGGTGATCAGATCATGGACTATGATCTTGTGATCTCCCGGCAAACCCTCAGAAATCTTCTTCAAGTCCTCGATCTGGTCTGGGTTACGAATCAGACTCGTGACAGTCCACGACTTCTTCAACAGCATGACTGTTAGAAGGCGGCTAATCTTGCCATTGCCGCCGAGAATGAGAACATGACGGTTGGAAGCCATTGTGTTGCGTGTAAGTGTTGGAATTGGAAACTGGAAGTTGTAAGTTCTAGAAGGCGCAGCAGAAAACATATAAGTTCACGACCCTTGTCCATTGGGCTTCTTAGTTGACCAACCACGACACAGACTATGGACCTCGGGACTTGTCCATGACGCGAGCATCTCCACTTGTCTTGGTTTGGTTGGGGAAGGTACGATCCTTGCACCTGGGCAGGTACGGAGACCATACTACGAAACGTTGAAATCGGAGGCTAAATCATATTATAGACAACTACTAGTTAAAGACTATCGAAAACTATCGAAGACCCGCCGAAACTCCGAAACTACAGTTCACTATTCTCTATGGCGCCTCCTGTGAGTCGGCCTCCTCTCCCAACCTCGTGGCGTGAGCAAGACGACTATACCGAAGTCAGTATGCATTCCGAATCTTTATCTTCATACCTACTATTTGGGTCCTCCTGGCGCGATGAGCGGTGGTGGCCATGGGAGCGGGAATTGGAATGGGATTGCCTATCACGATGCCGATGTCTAGATTTAGACCTTCCCTCAGGTGCGCTCATACACCCACCCATTGTGGTAATAAATTCAATTGACTTTACAAGAGCTTTCTGTATTGCGAACGGATTTTTGGACTATACGGTGTAAGTGGTGAAAATGGTAAAGTTGTGGAGTATTCAATCGGCGGCAATCTTCTTGAGCCTTTGTAGGTCAAAAATGAGCGCCTACAGTCAACAACTGCTCAATTGGATCACAATGTATGATTATCAGATACTAATAACTTCTATTGATAGACTGAGACTCATTAAACCGAACAATACGACCCCGGGATCTCTGAGTATTCAATCGCGGTTCGTTTCGACCGCGCTCCTGAACCACCGCTTCCCGAGCCACCGCTTCCAGCAAAGCAGCCAAAGCATTAGCATCTAGAGGATCCGGCTCTCTATCTTGGTCTGCGACGTTTCGATGCACAGGTCGCCGTGAACTGCAGTGATTGGGATATGGAGAGAGAGGGCGACGTCTCGGTTCCGGCTCAGCGACGCTGAAACAGTTACCCATCTTGGAGACTAAGTTTAGGGGATGAAAACTAGTGAGTAGGCGGAAAAGTGTCTTTTGGAGCAGTTCGATGATATTTGGTTGGAAAGGCCGAGCCATTGGACAGGATGGTGGAACGTCTTATATACCAGACTAAAGGCGCTTTCAGACCGTGAGCCACTCTCAACTTAGACCACTGAAGGACTGTCTCGGACAACTTCGTCTGAACCAGATATGGCGCTTGCTACCTTCTCAGAGTTTCATAGGGACAGTGAAGACTTACAACGAGTTTACAGGTACAGTGTTGTCGGAAATCTTTAATCACCGCCTTTGAAACTCACGCAAGCAACTCGGGACGAAACGCACTATTGACTTTCCAATTATTTGGCCAAGGATCTCTATTATGTTCCCGAGGATGCATAGCGAAGTCAAGGTCGAGTTGCGGCTATACAAAGTTGGGGCATCACATAAGTCAAGTTACAGAGTTGTGAAAGTTTCAAGGCTAACCAAAGACAATATTCAATTTATTCAGGAACGCCGCGCCGAACCGATCTATCCACAAAGTCTATCTTCCCAAGTAAAAACCAAGAACCGAACCAACAAAATGACACAACGAGATAAAACGAGATCCTTTCCCCGAACCTTAGATCGAACCGGACCTGAAAGATTCCATATCAAACTTCATACCGCGATACATAGCAATGGCTTTACATCTCGAAGACTCATGTCGAATAGGCCGCTATGCTACACTGCCAGCAGTGTAGGCTGCCTACAAATCTTGCAGGGTCACTAGGATGTCTGATGACAAGTCAGCTAAGTTGACCGCCTACTCCGCCAACACTCAGGCCGTAAGAGGCGGAGTCTTGATCGAGAGGCGGCCCTTTCGATGTAGAATTGCCGACCAACTTCGCCGAAGGACTGCTATTCCTGGTCGATCGTTTCCTGCATCTCCACCGTTGGATGCTCGGACAGATAGAGCATCGGTCTCTTGGTCCGTACCAAACGAGTGGCCAGTCGTAGGAGTAAAGACAGGGCTTGTCTGAGAGCTTGTCGGGGTGCTGTGTTGAAGGTCTGTTGAGAGAGACTAGAGTGTGTTAGTATATATTGGTTACTGACCAACTTTGGATTGTATTGCTGATGGAAGTCTTGACTTACAGCATGCGCTTTAGCGTATAGCCAACTATCGATTAAGTTAGCACTCGAATATTCAGTTCGAATCACCATTTCGAAACTTACTCAGTATATTCAGCATTGAACGAATGAGTGCAGTTAGCGTGATCACGACACTCACGGTCATGCCACATTATCCAAAGCTGCTCTTCAAAAGTAGTTCGCGGAGGAGATGGCTGTCCCTTCGGCGAAGGGCAGACAACCTCCCGGAGCTCCTCACCATTCTCCCCATACCCAGTATAGATATGGACTATGGTATTGGTGATTTCTCCGTCCCATGCACTATTACCAGCCCGCCGCGGAGCGCACAAGAATGGGTCGAAAAGAGGACGAGCTGATGGGCGGTTGTGAGGCGTTGGTGGGGTGTTGTCCCGATTGCCCATGCACCTTTCCAGGGCTTGGTATACAGATTGAAAGGCGCCCATACTGACTTTCGTTGGCTTGTTTGAGGTTTGTGAGTTTGATGAGAATGTTTGGTTTGGCGTTTGCTAATCGCAGTGTACTTAGCCAGGTAAGAGTTAAAGATGACCGGCGCCATCGGGCAAACATCGACCTTTATAGTCATTCCGCCAGGCGAATGGCCGAGCGGTCACTTCAAAGAGACCCTTCTCAATAACGATACCCCGGCGAGCTTTTTCGATATGCTTCAAAGACTGTGTCTTATCCCCCTGGCCGCTCAGCATTTGTGTAGTCAGACAATGACGGAAAACATGGCGGCAGCGATCTGAAAGAAATCACCGCTTGTCTTCTCTTTCGCCGAAACATTGGGCGCAAATGCTTGTCATGAGTCAATTGTGTAAGGTCCCTCTGAAAGAACGATTGGAGCCATTGGCTCTACTTGCTTGTCATGTCTCAATTTTATACTAACAAAGCATAGCCCCTGCCCATCTACCTGCCATTTAACGCCAGGAACAAACCAAATCCCTTATCGACCGAATTGTTATCCGCTATGCTGAAATCACTGCTTCAATCCCCGAAGAGCGTAGAGCTCTTGGGGCTTGCCCTGAGAGTCACAGCTCGCAAACTTCCACCACTTTCCGTACCATGAACCAGCGATGTTTGTGAGACCCCACGAGACGGGGGCAGGCATGGGAGGCCAGTTAGCCCACATACCCTCCTCGGCGGTTCTGTCCAAGTTGAGAAGGAAGAATGGGACCACATCGAGCACGCCGGCCTTTGTGACTGTCTTCTTTCCCCAGGTCTTGAAGGTTAAGCTGGCGGCAGTACCCTCGGGGCTGTCCTCCTTGGGGGCCTTGGGGTGGTTGGAGAGAGCGGCGATGGTGGTGATCTCACTATGGAAGTGGTGCTCAAAGTCAGCCTTAAAGGCGTCCATGAGCTTGATGACCTGAGCGCCGTCCAAATCGGTGGGCGAGGCGAGGTTAGAGAGGTAAGTGTTGAACTCGGCGAGAGGAGCGAGGAAAGACTCTACATCAATTGGGTTAAAGACTGTGTCCTAAAATATGAGTAGGCCACTTACCATGTTCATGATGCGTCTCCTCCCAGACAGGCTCTTCGCCAAGCAGTTCCTGGACCTTAGGGAAGAGGTTGTCCTCCTCATCGTCATGGTGCGACTTCACAAACTTAAACCAGGTTTGGGAATAACCGATAAAGTCAGCCTTGTCGGCATCCTTCACATGAGGAGCCTGGAGGTAGATGGAATTGAATCCTCGAATGATGGCATTGTGCAAAAGCGCCATGTGGGTGGCACCCGTGGTGAAAAGGTCGGTCTACGAGGATAGAAGGTAAGTATTGGCAACAACATACAATTGCAATTGCTAACCTTTTTTGTCTCATACTGAGGCGTTGTTACCAACTTCATAGGCCCATCAGCCCAAGGGTGCTTGGTTGGCGCGACAGACATGTTGAGATACGGCGAATGGGCAAGAAATAGAGCAAGTCCAGCAAAGAGAACCTGAGCAACGATCAACCCGACAAGACGAAGCCCGGCCATGATGAAGATATAAGAAAGAGAGTGAGGGAATGATGCAACGAAATACTACACAATGATCGCGTCTGTCCGACTCAAACAGCCACTCAACAGTCAGCTTCTGGGCTCACTTTCTGGTGGTTCGATAATTGTTGTGTTAGCTTGCTAGCTTGTCATGTCATGAAGCTCATGCAGGTGTGAGTGGGAACTGCGGGTGCTGATTAAAAGGGGCTTTGCAATTGGACACGACGCAGAGTGTTACAGGACACTCTGGGGCACAGGAATAGAGCCGAGGCTTGACGGACGAATATGAAGACCGGACCCCGGGCATCGGACAATTCGTGTGGGGCCGGCCGGGGTCGTTCATGCAAATCCTCGGAGATCACCATCATGATTATAAGGAACTGGTTATACAGATTTTATTGTAAAGACTAGCTTTAAAGAATATGAGGCTCTGAAGGTCTATATAGCCTCTCATAGCGATAACTCCGCTTTTAACCTACCAACGCCACTGATACTGAACACAAATACAATCTATGCATACACGAGCTCCTTAAGCAAATGCACCAACGGCAGCCATCAAGACCGCACCACCGCAGACAGCCATAAAAGCCTGCAGTCTCTTCGTACCCTTCAATATCTTGTAGCTCTTTTCCGTCAGGAAGTCCTCCGCGAGTAGTTGTACAAGACCAGCATACAACAGGAGGCCAGACGACACAGCATTCATGAAGCCAACAACGAGAAGGCCTCCAGCGCTCTTGGGGTCGTACATGCGGTGCACAACAAGACCGATTGCTTGTCCGATGGGTGTCGTGGCTCCGTAGGCTAGAACCATGAGCCACGGCCGGATGGATTTGCGTGGAAATTGAATCGCAGCGATGCGACTGCCGAGGGCGAGTCCTTCGAATGTCTGATGGAAGCTAATAGCGACCAGGAAAACAACAAAGGCGGGCCCAGTAGCGACGGAGATGGCCATACCGATGAAAATACTGTGGAAAAGAATTCCAGCTTCCAGTAAGATACATTGTAGCATCTTGCGCTGTTGCTCCTCTGGTGACTGTGGCCCAGGAGACATAGGTGTCATGGGCGTCAAAGGCTCCTCGTCGGCTGCTTCGGGTTTGAGAGAATTGTAAGCTCCACTGCGACGTCTCATGCTGCTTGGTCCAGAAGGGTCGAGTTCGTCCATATCGAGGTCGAGATCTGAATCCGCGTCATTGAAGTCATCGCTGAGTTTCTTAGACTCATGGCCGACCATTGGCGACGATCCTGGTAGGGGTGAGACGCCAGCTACCAGCCCTTGGCTCTCCATGGCTTCAAGATGGATATCCGGTGGTCGCGCTCCGGTCCTCCTATCGGACATTCCAGTTGTATCCATCATTGGCAGTTCGCTCTCGTGTTCGTCATCGGAGTCAAAGTAACCGTGGTTATGAGAGTGAGAGTGCCCGGCTCCTCGCGCAGTCAAGTACGACTCGATACCGACGACAATGATCGCAGACACCATAGCCACAAGGCCAGGGAACGGTGTGTATCCTTTACTGAAGAAATCAGGGAGACATGGATCGGTCATTGACTCGAAAGCGGTAGGGAGGAGGTGGACAAAGGCCGTTGCCAGTAGGACGCCGGTTCCAATATGCTGACAATAGAAAATGATAGACTTTTGTTTTCGGCCGCGCATCGTTCGTCGTGACATTAGGGGGAAACCGCAAGCTGTATGATATTAGTCGCGTGTCAGTTGTCGCAATTGAAGATACTCACCCAACGTGCTCAGAACCAAGATAAGAACCAATGCAAACACATGCGCCGACGTATCATAAGATCCCTTTGACCTTGAACCACAAGCCGGCTTCTCTCCATCTTCCTGTCGTCGCCTCAATTCCGCGAGAATCGTGTCCGTAGAGATCGAAGCCCATGACTCCCCTGCGCATTGGATGTCAGTAAAAAGGGGGTGTTCAATGACAAGAAGCAAGTACACGGATAATTATACCTTTGGGAACGTCTGAGTGGGCGCTCATGATTACTACAGGGATTTCCTGTCTTTTTCCTTCTATGATAAGAGTGTTGTAGACAGTTTCATGGCGGAGAGGACACGGTTACAGGTCATTGGATGTCTGGGGAATTTTTTGTTGCGTCACTGCTAAGAAGCCAAAAAGCACCACCTATGTTTTGAGTTTGTCTGGGAGGCTTGAGACGCATAATCCTCGGCATATAGTTTCAAGGGGCATGTTTACGTGTTTCGCCAAGGGATACGAGGATATTTATAGGAATGTTGATACGACTGATAATCATGAAGGTTAAGAAACAGTTGTAGTATCATTTTATATCGGCAACTTGCAACACTTTATGAGTGCACATCTCCCATAACGCGATGCACATGTAACTGGCGCCATTCCTTTTAGTGCTCCGACACTGCAGCTGTCAATGGCGATCCTTCAGGGGCCCCGGAAGAAGAACAACAGCCCGGACGGGGGTTCTCCACCTGCTCGTCCACTTGTCACTCACTCACTGACTGTATTTACCCGGCGAGGATAGTAGACTTGACTCGTACTAGAATTTGCATGTAAATCATTCTAGGTATTTATCTGTTATTCAATTGACAATGATATTAAATATTGAACTCCCAAGATCGTATCAAAGACACATATGCAATCGCGGGTGTTGCTATTGGATTTAAGAGCAGAGACACCCAATGGCAAAGCTCCGTTGAAACATCGGAATAGCTTCGGGACAGACTTGACTAGCATCGTTAAACTCACCACTAAGCCCCATATCAATCAAGGAACCAGCGTCTTCGTGATCCAATAGCACAACACCGCATACAAGACAAATGCATCTAAAGCGGGTACTCAATGGCACATGAGTACTATCTTCGGTTGAAATGCGGATGAGTCGGGTGAATTGAACTCATCGAGGCATGGCTGGGGAACTCGTCATGGGCTTGAGGGGTTGTGCAGTTGTCTATTAAAGAAGCTCATCCTCCTCAATCCATCATGGCTGTTTCCCTCTTCTCTATAGTCAATTGGCTTCACTTCTATCAACATGTCTTCTGTTGATATCCAGTCCATCCTCTCTTCCCTCACTCTTGAGGAGAAGGTATGTCTCACTTATACGCCGTCATTGTACTTCTCAGTCAACTTACCAATTGAACTATAGATTTCACTTCTCGCCGGAAAGGACCTCTGGGAAACCATTCCTATCCCTTCAAAGGGTGTTCCCAACGTCAAGACTTCGGATGGTCCTAATGGCGCTCGAGGGGCTGCTTTTGCTGACGGCACAAGCGCTGCTTGCTTCCCCGCCGCATGTCTAATGGCGTCCACCTTCGATGTCGACCTGGCCAAGAGGATCGGTACTGCTCTTGCCGAAGAGACTCACTCCAAGGGTGCTCGATGTCTTCTTGCTCCCACCATGTGTCTACACCGTCATCCTCTGGGCGGCCGTAACTTCGAGTCATTCTCAGAGGATCCTTTTCTGACTGGCAAGATGGCCTCTAGAGTCGTCCAGGGTCTCCAGGACCAGGGTGTTTCGGCTACCATCAAGCACTTCGCTGCGAACGAACAGGAGACCGAGCGTCTGACTGTTGACGAGACCATTAGCGAGAGAGCCCTTCGAGAACTCTACCTTCGTCCCTTTGAGATCGCTGTCAAGGAAGCCAATCCTTGGGCCATCATGACTTCTTACAACATGGTCAACGGACACCATGCAGACTCCAATGAGTTCTTGCTAAAGAAGGTTCTCCGTGGCGATTGGGGGTGGGACGGTCTTGTTATGAGTGATTGGGGCGGTGTTAACTCTACTGCCGAATCGCTCGAGGCTGGTCTGGATCTTGAGATGCCCGGTCCTACCCGCTGGAGGAGCACCGAGGCTGTTATCGCTGCCATCAAGGCTGGTAAGACTTCTGAAGAGACCATCAATGAGCGTGCGACTCGTGTACTCAAGTTCCTCGAGCGCCTCAACTGCTTCAAGGATCCCAGGATCCCTGACGAGAGAGCTATCAACAACCCCAAGCACCAGGCTCTGATCAGAGAGGCTGGATCCAAGGGCATGGTTCTTCTGAAGAACAAGGACAATATTCTTCCTCTGTCGAAGGATAAGGTCAAGGGCAAGAAGATTGCTCTGCTTGGACATGCCAAAATTGGTATGGCCCATGGTGGTGGCAGTGCCTCTGTCAACGCCCATTACAAGGTTACTCCTTGGGATGCTCTTCACGAGGCTCTCGGTGACAGTGCTGAGTTTTCTTATGCCAAGGGTAAGTCGTTCGGAAACCGAACACTTTGAGGTCCAATTGCTAACAGTCTGACAGGAGCTCACACTTTCCGCATGCTTCCCCCGATCGCTGATAATGTCGTCGATTTGGACGGCAACCCTGGTTTCACCTTCAAGATTTTCGAGCCCGGCAACCCCAACCCTATCGAGGTTCGATCTGGACATGCCAACTCTGAAGTGTCTCTTCTGAGCGGCTTCGGCTTTAGCGACAAGGACGTAACCCTCGAGGGTACCTTTACTGCCCAGGAGACTGCCAAGTACTACTTCACTGTTTCCGGACTGGGTCCCAGCAAGCTTCTTATCGACGACAAGGTTGTTTACGAGCAGAAGGAGAGCTGCAGTGATGCGATGGGTTTCCTTTTCGGTGGTGTCAACCCTCCTGAGTTCATGGTCTCACTAGAGGCAGGACGCAAGTACAAGCTAGCCATGTACACTTCGCCTCCTGCACCACAGGCAGGAAAGGATCTTGGTATCTTAGAGGGACGATGTGGTCTTCGAGTGGGATACATGTCCGAGGCTGAGCACGACCGCGATCTCCTCTCAGAGGCTGTTGATGTTGCCAAGGATGCCGACTACGCTATCGTCTTCACTGGCCACGAGCCTTTCTGGGAGACTGAGGGCCAGGACCAGGTCAGCTTCAACCTGCCCAAGGACGGCAGCCAGGATCGTCTTATTTCCAAGGTTGCCGCGGTGAACCCCAACACCATCGTCGTCAACTCTACCGGTGTTGCTATTGCCATGCCCTGGTTAGATGATATCCAGGGTCTTGTCCAGTCTTGGTTCGCTGGTCAAGAGTGCGGTAACTCGATCGCGGATGTTCTCACTGGTGCCCAAACTCCTGAAGGCCATCTGACCTGCACGTTCCCCAAGAGAATTGAAGACTGTCCCGCTCACGGCAACTTCCCTGGCGAGCATGTCGACGGAAGACTGAAGGTCACTTACTCAGAGGGTGTCTTTGTCGGCTACCGCTACTTCGACTGTCTCTCCGCGGACAAGGTCAACTTCCCATTCGGCTTCGGTCTCTCATACACCACATTCGATTACTCCGATCTACAAATCAAGGAGTCAGGCGACGATTACGTTGCCAGCGTAAAGGTCTCCAACACAGGCAAGGTCAAGGGCGCTGTCGCCGTCCAAGTCTATGTTGGTGCTGCTCAGACCCAAAAGGGAGATCCTTTGAAGCAATTGGCTGCCTTTGCCAAGGTTACACTAAAGCCTGGAGAGACTACAAAGGTGGATGTGCCTGTCTGTTCCCGCGACTTTGCCTTCTTTGATGAGTCGGCGCAGAAGTGGGTGGTTAAGGGCGGAGAGTATAAGTTTATGATTGGAAGATCGGCTGGTGACATTGCTTTGGAGTCGTTGGTTACTGTTGAGGACAAGTCTTTCAAGCCTTAAGTGCAGTTTGTTGTTAAAAGTATGCATAGCGTTGTCAAATTCATTCAATAGCGCCATCCTTTGGAAGTAATTGTTCATACAATCATTTGTGACTTTAAGTAACAGTTGCCATGACCCGATGCGATGATCGTACCACCAGTGCAGCCGGTATGTATACAGACTGACCAGAAATATACAGAGTTTCCTCCTAATTTCTTCAAACGGGTTTCTATCCCGTTGATGTCTAATAATAACCGGTATAAGGTGGGACTTTGACTCTGCAGTACATTTATAGTTGCCGCTCTTCACAATCATGATGTTGAACTAGCAAATCCTCTATAACGTTTCTTGTCACATTCGCCATTATCATACACTGTGCCTACTAAATAGGTCATTTGTGAATTTAAATGCCTTGAAAACAACTGTCACTATTATGATACCTATCGTGTAAGGTAACCGCTTTGCTGATCAGCGAAGAACCTTCTGGATATATTATTTCCTTGTTGGTGTTACCCTGAAGGCTCAGCCCAACTTGACCTCAAGGGTCCTCCCGGCAGCTTTGACGCCTAGACGCCGCTGCGGGGCGAGGCTCTAGTGGTGTAAGCGAGCTCCATCCAATGGGAAGCTCCCTCCCATAGACTTGCATCGAATGAGCTAGAAGTCATCGCTGGCCCTCACTTCCCCACCAAAGATCGTCTGGGGCGACGCTCATATTTCATCGCAACTTTGACCTTGAATATCACCATCGCGATCCCCCAGAAACTGTAAACATAAACCAGATTCTGTCAATAATCACACAATATGGCTTCCGCGGACGAGCTCAAGGCTCTGGGTAACAAGGCTATCGCCGACAAGAACTTTGACGAGGCTGTGTAGGTTACCACATCATAAAACAACACATGAGGTTGCTAACTGCGGGACAGCGCCAAGTTCACCGAGGCTATCGAGATTCAGCCCGAAAACCACATTCTATACAGCAACCGATCTGCTGCCTACGCTTCCAAGAAGGACTGGGAACATGCTCTGCAGGATGCTGAGAAGACAACTCAGATCAAGCCTGACTGGGCTAAGGGTTGGGGACGCAAGGGTGCTGCTCTCCACGGACAGGGCGACCTTCTGGGTGCTAACGATGCGTACGAGGAGGGACTGAAGCTCGATGCAAACAACGCCCAGCTCAAGAGTGGTCTGGCTTCAGTTAAGAAGGCCATGGACGCCGAAGTTGGTAAGTGGTATATCCCGACACACGAAGACTCATTGTTCTAACTATCATCCAGGCGGAGGTCAAGACCCCGGCGCCGGCCTCGGTCAAATGTTCAACGATCCTCAGCTGATGCAGAAGCTGGCCTCCAACCCCAAGACCAGCAGCTTCCTCTCCGACCCCTCATTCATGGCCAAGCTACAATCGATTCAGCAAAACCCTAGCAACGCTGCCGAGATGTTCAGTGATCCTCGCCTTCTGACTGTCATGGGAGTTTTGATGGGCGTCGATCTGGAGATGCGCGAGCGTGACGTTGACCCCAACGCTCAGGACTCTCAAGATTCTCCTATGCCCGATGCGCCACCAGCCCCCAAGCAGCAGCCCGCGCCCAAGAAGGCCCCCACGCCCGAGCCTGAGCCCGAGGATGAAGAGGCTCTCGAGAAGAAGAAAAAGAAGGAGGAGGCCGACAAGTTGAAGGCACAGGGTACCGAGAACTACAAGAAGCGCAACTTCGACGAGGCCATCGAGCTCTACACCAAGGCTTGGGACACCTACAAGGATATCACCTACCTGAACAACCTGGGAGCTGCTTACTTCGAGAAGGGCGACTACGACAAGGCCATTGAGGCTTGCACCAAGGCCGTTGAGGAGGGACGTGAGATTTACGCCGACTTCAAGCTCATCGCCAAGAGTTATGCTCGTATTGGTACATCTTATGAGCGCAAGGGAGAGTTGGAGAAGGCCGTCGAGAACTACAACCGATCTCTTACTGAGCACCGAACCCCTGATGTTCTCAACAAGCTCCGTGCTGCTGAGCGTGCTAAGGCTGAGGCTGGCAAGAAGGCCTACATCGACCCTGCCAAGGCCGAGGAGGCTCGTGAGGAGGGTAACAAGAAGTTCAAGGAGATGGACTTCCCTGGTGCCGTCGCCGCTTACACTGAGATGACCAAGCGAGCTCCTGATGACCCTCGAGGTTACAGCAACCGTGCTGCGGCTTTCGTCAAGCTCTTCGAGTTCCCTAGCGCTCTCGAGGACTGCGATATGGCCATCAAGAAGGACCCTACCTTCATCCGAGCTTACATCCGCAAGGCTCAGGCCTACTTCGGTATGCGCAAGTACTCTGACTGTGTCGATGCCTGCACAGAGGCCCAGCAAATCGACCAGGAGCACCACAACGGTGCCAACGCTCGCGAGATCGAGCAGCAGCAACAGAAGGCTTTCTCCGCCATGTACTCTGCCCGTGATAACGAGACGGAAGAGCAGACCCGAGAGCGTCTGCAGAAGGATCCTGAGGTAAGAATCTTTATAACTGAAATACTACTGAAACGGTTAACTAACTTTTGTAGATCATGGGACTTATGCAGGACCCCGTCATGCAGTCTATCCTTCAGCAGGCTCAGTCAGACCCTCAGGCTCTTCACGAGCACATGAGAAACCCTGGCGTGAAGTCCAAGATCCAGAAGCTGATCGCTGCTGGTGTCATTCGCGTGGGCAGGTAAACAAAAAATATAGGCGGAAATCAATGATAGGTTGCAATGACGAGTTCAAACAAGGCATTGCCTTCCCATGGTCTTGTCAACACAATGACGATGCCACGAGGAGGCGGGGACTCGGAGCGTGTGTGATTATGAATTGACCAAGGACTTTTTTGACTTGTACATAATAATATGGCGTGCCGGTATCTTGGCTGGTATTGGTAGTCCTAATGAGAAATGAAACTTGAAGCAAACTGACATGTTCTTTTCTGGGCTATCATTTATGAGACATGGCGTATCTTTACGAACGAGTAAAATGCGATAGGCTATTGATCTGCCTCGACTCTCGGTTAATGACATGGCTGGTCGTCGGAGTCGCGGCACCGTTGACCGGAAACATTACTCCCGAAGTATTGTATTCATTTGCCGTTATTCATAGCCGATAGGATTTAAGTTCAATTTTCTGCTTTTTCGTACCAGGCTGAAGTTTTGTAGAAGGATCAGCGCCACACCGTTTATTGTTTGATAGTGTCTAGTTGTCCTCCACCAACAGGCCTCCATGACTCGAGCCAGCTGAATAGAAAGATGGTGTCCAGCATACAACTTCAATATGTAACGTGAAGACCATCAACACGTGGAAGACACGAGGAGATGCAAGGGAGGAATAAAACGTGGAAGATGAGGTATGATCGTCGTGAGCAACCCAAAAAGAGGTGTTTCATAAGCATTGAGGGTGCGGGAGAGACGTTCCCGAGACTATTCATAAAACTAGAGGCTGTTGGAAGAAGCAAATACAACACTAACACTGCATAATGAGACATGGTGAAGAAGAGTAACGGCCGCCACAACGCAGGATAGATTGCAAGTCGCGTGAGGATACATCCATGCCTAACACAAGGCATCGTTTTGAGGCCGGGTTCTAAGCCAAGAACAAGAAACAAACATTTATAGAATTCAAGACCAGGATATGTTTCACTTGTCAGAAGGTTCGCCGATGGACAGGGTGAGCCTTGGAAAGGTTTCTATGATCTACGTTGTCTCCACGATGCTAAGACAACCGCCTGTCTATTGCTTATTGTTCTCTGGGCTAAAACACATTCATGGGAACTTTGCAGACGATTCTAAATATTGAATTTAACTTACATAGTATATGCTTTATTTGAAACCAGGGGAGCTCTTCCATCCGTCCGTAAAAGCAATACTTTATAATGAAGCTATCACAAAACGACATGTCTTATACCAAGGGCTTATTTCGCCTCTTATTAGCCACCCTCTCCGGAAGCCGAGAAAAAAGCATTAAAATTCAACAAAATTTTCTTTTTTCTTATAAGTCGTTTTAATAATACGCCACGTTTTGTAATTATTATTTCCTTGTTTCCCGTCCGCATGGCACTAAGGAACCTGAGCTACTGCGGCCGAAAAATGACGACCGAACCGGACCCGTGGTTTACTGTACTTTTCTGTCTTTTCGTTCTATGCTGGTTCAAGATCCTTCAGTACTATGAGCTTGAAGGGGCAAAGCCGTGAGTGACAATGCTCAAGGTTGGCCTGGTGCATGAAGAAGAGTCAAAGTAAATTTTGTGGAGAGAATGTTCCTCGCATCTCGTCTATTCGGCCGACATCAAGATCTGGATGTGTACGTAGCTACTCAAAAAGGGCTGAGACAAATGGGTCAAAGAGTACGGATAGTCTGCTCCTAGTTCCGGGCCATCGTCGATTTACAACAAAGGGTTGTTACGTAGCAGAGGCCAATGATGGCCAGGGTCTTCAGGAGAAGCACAATTTGATACTGTACGTACTCAAGCTTTTGATGCGATGAGCTGCTGGGTTTCCTACGCGAGTGTAACTATGCCATGAGATCAACATGAAAGAGAAAGATCACGCAGAAGCGAGGAATCTAGTATTGTGATAAGTCGCAACTGAAAAGAGAGTTGATTATTGCATGTACGTCCAGGAACAACCGGTACAAAATACAACGGTGAGAAAAAGTAAAAAATAATAAGAGAACGAATCAAACTTAGAGCAAGAACTAATGGTGCTGCCACTTGAAAAGGTTTGCTGTAATATGATATGATTTGAAAAGACATCATTGGTGAGGGAAAAGTTTGCTTCGACATCTCAACGGCTACTATTCCCACCTTAGCTTGTTTGCTAACTGAGTCTACAACTGAACTGACGTCCTTTCACATGAAGAGGCTCTTCTTGTCTTTGTCCTTGTTCGGCTGTGCAAAAGTTTGTGGCAGCAGGGGTTCGTCACTTGCAAGGGTTCTACACACCCCGGACGCCGCCGTCGTACGGTATATACCCCAGCCCAGGGTATATCACAAATGCGAGCCGGTAGGGGGATCCGCAGGGTGCCGAGTTTCGCTGCAATTAAGGTCCGAATCTATTGTATCTTCCACATTCATTGTAACTCGACCGTTGAAGAAACTCCGGTTGACGAGAGATAGACTTTCTACAACTACGGGGAAGGTTACATGATAGGGCGTTGTGTATGGGACCCTATTGTCACTGTTGATGGACTAAGCGTATTGTACTTTGCCAAGACCTGGGAACGCCGATTGACCGTTGAAAGGATTTTCTCTCTTTCGTTTAATATCAGATCTAACTGGTTAGTCGTCTCCATACTCGGATAGGAATACGATGGTTGGGATGAGATTTTAATAAGTGATGGACTAGTCTAACAGTAACAGTAAATGACCTGTCATGATATTCCGTCAGCGGAAGAGTAACCGTCCGTCTCGGTCATCTCGCTACGGAACCGGTATTAGCGGGAGGAAGAGCTTCGTGACTCGTGAGAGTTGAGTAAGTTTGGGTTAGTTCATCTGGGTTGTGATATCAATCAAGCAATAGTCTAGATTAGGACGGTTCCTGAATCTTGGCTGTTGGGGTCTCGATGATGCAGGTACAATAGTTATGCTATGTAATGTAATCGTTCAGCTTGTTCTAGATGCCATGTGTTTTCCAATCCTATAAGAGCACGTGGAATTGTTAGTTATATCCGACATAACTGGACACACCTTTGATCATTTCTGTTCTTTACTTTACAGCTTCTATGAGATTTCATTAGAGTCACAAATGCGTCATTGCTGTTGCGGCCAGAGCCGATATGGCGTGTTACTGCAAGAGACCCAACCTACGTACTAAACAAACCAACCAATTTGCAGGGGTTAGTCACTAACTAATGCCAGTCTAGAGAAAATCACCTTTTTTTTATGTCTCTTGGAAGACCCTGAACCAACCAGAGATGCTTTTACGCAAGTTACTTGTCTCATAATGGCAGTGAATAAGAGAGATATGTCATCTCTCATTACAAGCACATAGTGTAGGTATCCGAGTCTCCCGACTTTGGCCGATCTTTAGCTCTCCTGTCAAATGACGGGTATTAATAAACAGAAAACGGACATAATTAATTTGAGCACGGTCCGGAGACTCTACAACGTTGAAACCGGCGGGAACTAGGAGTGGCTGATGCGGATCTTGACAAGTGAAAGCCCACTAAAGGCATTGAGCAGGATCGCAAACACGGACCTTTCTTGGGGACTTCTGCAGTAGATGAGATTAACAGCTGAAAGTGAAGAGCCTCGGATCCGTGTTTAAAGACTTTGTAGTCGGCGTTGACCGGAAGACTCATTTCTGCTTCGTCTCGTGGTTTCGGGTTGTTTCGCTCCCAGACACGAGACAATGGAAACTCCGCAATCGAACATTGAATCATCTTCTGGAAGCATAAGCATGAGGTAGGGAACCATGTCTTGTCATGATATGGAATCCTGCACCAATAGAACTGGCGTCACTTAAACCCGAATTCCAATAACTGTCGATAACTCAAACTTTGTATGTTTCTACTTCTGCTTCTAGACATGAATCTGCTGATCTATCGAGATCTCTTCAATGGCGGACGCCCAAATGTTCAACCTCGGCCTTTGTTTCCAGCTGTCATGAGCATTGTAGTGTAATTTACCCCAACGCTAATTAGAGGCTGTATACAGATACATAGTAAATGATCGCGTGAGGTACGGATACAGCAACCCAGCAACCCAGACCCTGAACCTAGATCTTTGGTAACCAACTACAGTCTTTAACGAAGCCTCTCGCGCTCGCCTTGATCAGCCAGTTGTCAGCATCTCCGAAGTCGAGGGATCCCTCTTCAGATAACCCTACATATTGTTTGTTGAACTCACATCTCTGCCAGCCGTGGACCAGGGATCCAGCCACCTTCTGTAGTCGTGCCACCCATCATGTGCAGTTTCACAGTGGCTGTTTGAAAAGACTCGGTTCAGGTACCGACGCGGCTGGCAGTTGAGCTTGAGAGGAATGTGGGAGACAGGAGCTAGATCTTGCAAGGGTATAGTCTGGGAAGCCTATTCTTTAGGTTTGCAGACACCATGATGCTATTCCCGAGGACGATGCTAACCAACAGCGCTTATTGGACTTAGCTGTTAGTTATGCATGAGGTACTCTGTAGACGATGTAATATTTGTTTTATATCTGCAGAATTTCTTTTCCAATGTTTTGGATATACCTACTGGACTACCTACTATGTCTGCTAATATGCAGCACAATTGCAAAGGTACATACATGACCTGTCGCATTTCTGTGCTTTTTCTTTCTGTTACAGCACATTGATGGGTTGAAAACGCTGCAATAAGCCTGTTTGCTCCTTTCTGCAGATATATTTGCTTGTTTGTGTGATAACAGCTCCCTGTTTGCCTTTATCTGCTGTTCTGTTTGGCTGGGTTAACTGCATTGTCTAGAATGTGCGCCTCATGTAGTTCTGGACCTGCTTCGCCTTTTGTTGGTTCATCACTTTTCATTTTCCATTCCTCCTCAAACATGTGGTTGCCATGCGTTAATGATGCATCTCTTCTCTCGCGTGGCTAACCACATGGCTAAGGCTATAGCTATCCTGTTATGGTATACTAGTTGATCCTTCAACACAATGCAGACAGACGCTGATGTTCAAGCTGAGGTTGAGAGCTGGACCGGCGCTACGGAGACGGAAACGGGAGGCGACTTCGGAACTAAATTAGTTCCACGAGGAACTGACCGCGTTTTATTGTTTTCTTATTTTGTTGTCCAGTAATTCTTGAGTCAAGTTAGTTTTGGTGGCTGTCTTTACTGACTTGGTAGGTTGAGGCCTAGCCAGACTAGATTGAGTGCTCGACATTGCCACATGCCATATCCGTAGACGTTGAGTTATTGAAACATAAGTAAAATCAGTAAAGAACAGTTACTTGTGATCTGGTTACTGGATCCAGATCAGCCTCGATTCTCGCTTCATTGAACCTCGGACGATTAAAGACCGTCATGTAATGCCAAGACCCCAGCTCTTGTTCTTCACATTCGGCGCCCGGAGGCCGCAATAAGGAGAGCAGGGCACTGAGCTAAAGCGGGAGCTGGCGGACCTCCACTAGACATACAGGGCTCTCGACCCCACTAAAAGCCTTCAACTTCAACTAAACGTTAGCGGTTTAGCTTAGCACCAACAGGACCTCATCCCAGCTTCTTCATCGTACGACTTCCTGAGCTTGCACCTCAACCTAGATCCATACCATACACCCCAGAGACAGAGGGTGTATGTCAAGCCACGAGAAATTGACGGCTTGTGGAGAAAACTTCAAAGTTTTCTCGCTTTCTTTTCTTTTTTATCGCAATGTGATAATCTCTGCTCATTACCATGGGCGTGTCATCCAGGGGTATGGATAGTCATAGCCATCCATGGATGTCGACTCCATCCGATACCCTCACCTCAGCCCATGACCCAGACTGAGAAGCGAAGAAAAGCATGAAGATATAATGTCTGGGGACGACCCTCGTAAACTCTGGTTTCCACTGATGGATTTTGCTTCACTATTCTGATTCATTCCTTTTCTTGTTCTGCTACTCAATCTTGACATCTACAGCAGTAACCCTCGACATCTCGCGAATCTCTTCAAGGAGATCCTCATCTACTACTTAACTGTAGTAACACACTTTACTACCCTCTAGTTCAACAAATACTATCACAATGGCTCTGTCCTATCAACAGACCAAGCTCATCCGGGGCACCATCCCCGCCCTGACTGACCATGGAGAGCGCATCACAACCATCTTCTACCGCAACATGCTTCGTGATCATCCCGAGCTCAACGACTACTTCAACACAGTCAACCAGGCAAACGGTCGTCAGCCTCGTGCCCTCACTGCCGTCATTCTCAGCTATGCCAACAACATCAACCACATCACAGAGCTCATCCCCAAGATGGAGCGCATGTGCCACAAGCACTGCTCCTTAGGCATCAAGCCAGAGCACTACGCCATTGTGGAGAAGTATCTCATCTCTGCCTTCGCAGAGGTCCTTGGTCCGGTTATGACCCCCCAGATCAGAGAGGCTTGGACAAAGGCCTACTGGATGCTGGCAAAGATGCTCATCGGTCGTGAGGCTCAGCTCTACCGTGACTTTGGTAAGTGGCAGGGCTACCGCAAGTTCCGCATCGAGAAGAAGATTGAAGAGTCGGATGACATCTACTCTTTCTATCTTGTTCCTGTTGACGGCAAGCGTCTTCCCCCCTTCCAACCTGGTCAGTACGTCTCTGTTCAGGTTCCCATTGCCGACAAAGGCTACGTCCAGTCTCGACAATATTCCTTGAGCGAGGCTCCTCGGCCAGACTATTACCGTGTTACTGTCAAGAGAGATGAGGGTATTCACATGACCCGCAGCGGCCGGTATCTCGGCGGCGATGCTCTCAACCCCGGTGTCGTTTCCAATCTTCTTATCGACATGAAGGACGAGGGCGACGTCGTTGAGCTGGCTCACCCGGCCGGCGAGTTCTACCTCGACATGTCCAACACCTCCAACGTCCCCATCGTCCTCATCTCAGCCGGAGTGGGTGTCACACCTATGATGTCCATCCTCAACACCGTCTCCGAACGCCAACCTAACCGACCCGTCTCCTGGATTCATGGCTCTCGACGATCCGTTCCCTTCTACGACCAGGTCCGCCGCATTGCCCGCAACCACCCCAACTTCCGCACCAACATCTTCAAGACTCACCTCGCCGAATCCGACGTCTACGGTGTTACGTACGACCACGACTTCCGCATGGATCTGGCAAAGGTCGCCAAGGAAGATCTCTATCTGTGCCATAGCTCTACCGAATACTACATCTGCGGTCCTGAGCAGTTTATGCTTGAGATGGCTGAGTACCTCAAGGTTCAGAAGGTCGACGCAAGCCGCATGCACTTTGAGCTCTTCAGCACAGGTGACATGGAGTTCAAGGTTGACAACCTGAGCATTGCTTCTGCTTCCAAGTGCCCTTCGGTCGCTAGCACTGAGCAAAGATGTCCCAGCTCAGGAGCCATCTCTGCCAACGGGGCTACCTGCCCATTCTCGGCAGTCTAAAAACAAGGACAAGGCTATTCATGATGGAACTTCTAGTGATCAGGCATACGATCACAAGGAATGACGAGGCGTTACGGAGCATGGCATATTCGTTTCAGGTCGTTATTGAATCTCGTTAAAAGATTCTTTTGATGATGATTTGCATCTATTTTCTATGTTGAACCCTTATCTAATACGTTTTATGGTGCCTGTACGAGAGGGAGGCAACGGTGCGTTTAAATGAATGATTGGGAAGGAAAAGTATGGGCTGGTCTTGGGATAGAATAGAAGAAACGAAAGAGAATTGAACGGCATCTTATTATTTCCATGACACGGACAGAATATGGGATGTATTGCAAGTAATCGATGTACAGTAATTCGAAAGCGACTGACTATCCGTATGTGCCGGTAGCGAGTACACAACCCCGTATTCGCCTAAAGGAGAAACCAGGGGAAATGCTACCCTTCCTCACATCCCAGCATCAAAGCAGCGAAAGTTGGTAAAGTTTGAATAAAACAAGATCCGGAACAAACAAAGGAAAACTCTGCACTCCCTAGTAGGAGATAGGGGACCAAGGAAAGATACATCAGACACCGACGTTGCTTTCAGTTACCGGGATGCTCATAGCCGTGGACCTTCTTCCAATGTTTAAGCAGATTATCCCTCCGCGTAAACTCGGATCTACACCCTTCAAGACTACAGGGTATATCTTCATCCATGATCCCGTTGCTGATTGCGTAGACCTTGTGCGAAACCCGGTAGTGACGATCCATGTCGCGCTGTTCTGCCTTTGCGACGTTGCAGTTAGGATCGGCTTTGCACTTGACGGGTTTGTTGTGTTTCTTCATATGTTTGCTGTCGCATCACCTTGTCAGCTTTGAAACGCTCGTTGCTTTCGGCTACGAGTTTAACTTTACTGACTTGAAGTCTCGATTTCCTGGAAAGGAGCGGTCACATTCTGAGCAGTAGTATTGGCTGGAGGGTTGCGTAGTAGAAGACGAGGCTTCTGGTTCGGTTGCTGTTTGTACGTGTTAGTATATACTAGCCACTGAATAGCAGAAGATCGTCTTCGAATGCCTTGGCAGCCAAAGTAATGTGGCCTAGATGCTTGTCTGACGAGCATAAAGGGTCCAGGGTATTTTGTCTCTTAAGCTCTCGGAACATACCATAGACGGTGGTTTGGTAGGCAGAACCGGGAATACTCTGTGATGCGTAGCCAAAGCCCGAGTTGAGTAAGACCTCATTGGGATTGACTGTCGCAGGTTGTTGCTGTATCATGTAATATGCCATTTGGCTTGTGTCCTGACTCTCTAGCGCACTCGAGCCGTGGATAGAGAGTTGTGAATCGGTGCTCTATTGGACCTGATTTGGACCAGCGGAGGCGTAGACCTGGGTTTCAGAGTATTCAGGGTACTGGGCTTCAGTTGTGAGGTTTGGGTCGATGGGTATGTCTTCCTGTTGAGTTCTGCTGGAGCGGCTGTGCCTGTGAGGACGATCGCTTCGTCGCGACATACCTGACGGCTTGGAAGTGTTGATGTGGGCGGGTCTGTAAGAAAGCAGATACCAAGAAACAGGCCCAAGGATGATAGTGGCAGGTAACTAATGAAGATGCCAATGTGGTGTTTCTTCGTATCATGAGTAGACATATATATACCCTTCGAAGCTGCTCTATCGACCATCATCATTTGGGAGGCCCACCGGGGGCCGACTGCACCTTCCCGTAACAATGTGCATTTTCTCAACTGAGTCAACCCGGGCCACTGCGAGTGACCGATATTCGAAGATTGTAGAAGTATTTCGAAGGCCAAGTTGGAAGAATATTCGCAAAGATGGAACCCTCAACGGCGGATTGGCATGAGGCAACTCGCGACATCACAACTCTGCCTCAAGGTCGCGGCCCAAGTAGACGCCAAATCCGGTAAGAAAGGCCAAATTGATTCGAGATTTACTGCGAAAAGATGGATGAAATAAGGCAGTTGGATCTGTGGGAGGCCGGCCGGTTGGTAGTCCAAATCACCCCGCATGATGTGATAAGCCTCCCAAGCCGGCCCCCAGCGTTGGCCTCGGCCATGACAAGGCAGAAATCACAAGTTGGTCGCAAATGTGTAAAAAGTCGGGCCAACAATGAATCTATTTAAGACTTGTAGGTACACCTGCCAGAGTCAGTTGTCATCTACGCTTCTTCCCATCCAACTCTCTGACTCCCTCATTTCATAACGACTGTAACGATGGCTTCAAGTAAGCCAACCCCTCTTCACACTCAGTCGGATTTGCTAACAGGGTGTATTAGATAACTTTGTACCTCTCAAGGGCAAACAGAAGCGTCGTCTGTACGAGCCTCTTGTCTTATACAAAGCTCTAAACGAAATCACCCATGAGCAGGGCGCTCTGAAGCAAACAGAAGTCCTCAACAACCCCGTTACGGAAGAGCAAAAGTACCACAGATTCCTCCACAGTCTCGCAAGTGCTTGTGACAGAGTAAAGCGAGGTAAAACCGTTACTTCGATTGCAATCCTTGATGGAGAGGATAAGTTCACATACGTCTTTGCTTGTAATCAGGTATTCGACAGTGACTTGGAGGACACTAGAGACTTTCTTACTACTTTGATAAGGAGGCTGTCGGGATACAATTCGCTTCAGACTATGACACAGAAGTCTGTACGGGATGAGATACTCGAGATGATACTGGGATTCAACACTCCTAGAATTCGCTGCTACCTGGATGCACTGAGAAAGAACATTGCCCAATGTTTGCTATTTTGTCAGCAAGCGGCGGGCCAAACAGGTAATGTTGTCAATCATCCCTCATATCGAGCTTCATTGTTGACTGTGTGATATAGATCGCGAAGTTGGCAGGGGATTGGAGGCCTTGGGTGGTGCTATCGAACAAACCGCCTTCGAGGAACCGGACGATGGCCTAACATTATGTAGGTACTGCAGACAAAACGCAAACAAGACTTTAGCTAACAATCTTTTGAATAGATCTTCCATCTTTCAACAATATTCTTCAAGCTCTAAAGTCTTGTCTGACACCACGAACAACAAATTACATACAGAGCAATGCCACGGAAGGCCGGTTCAGAGACGGCAGAAGCTTTGAGTGCTGGTCAGAGCTACGACACACCATCTCGCGTCTCAAAGGCTACGAGAAAATTGTACAGCATTTCATCAACTCGGAAAAGATTTGGCCGGAGCTTTTTCAAGAGTTTGTTGTCGTCCCTATTGAGTCAACCAAACCGGAATCAAACCCTCTAGGACGGAAGAGTGAAAGTGCTGAGGCCATCATTGGTCGAATGTGCAGCGATTCTGCTTCAAAAGAAAGATATCTTAACCATGCTAGAAGCTTGGAATGGGTGCATTTGGATGATCGGGTTAAGAACCAGTGCACTAGACCCAGTTTCAAGCCGTACGTGCACGCAGAGATCCTGATTCTCGAATGGGTAATGGCTCAGTCAAATGTGATATTCTTTCACGATTGGAGGTACATAGGTAGCAGCAAAGGCGCCTGCCAGCTCTGTCGCTACTACTTTGACGCCACAGGCCAGCATGGTAACATCAAAACGAGGCCGAGTCATGGCAATCTTTACGTCAACTGGCGCTTCCCAGATATACCAGAGCTCGAAGGGTCTTTCGGCAGAACACGACGGCAAACGATACTCAACTCTATGATGACCAAAATTCGAGAGGACGCTTTCAGAATCTTGGTCGAGAAGAGCTCCAAAGGCAAGAGGCACGACTCGAGCACTAATCCTCTCACGTCAGTATTGTATGCAAGTACTGATGTTCGGACTGATGGGGGCACTCGCGATCTACCTGATATCGATGAGTTGGGCGAGAGCTTTGCTAAGGGGCTCAGTCTGAAGTCGATGGTCAATAGCGTGGCGGGATCTGACACGGATGATGAGGATGGGGGAATATTGCTTGGATGAAGGCAGCATGTAAGGACAAGTTGGCGAAGGGGTGTATATGGAATCTTTTTATCGTTGTATTATTTTCCGTTTCTATGGGAGTCCTTAACGTTTATTCTTGTGTCAAGTCCGCCCCTCGTTTAGTGGTCGTTTCTCTTGTGCCAAGGAGCAGTAGCCTCAAGGAGGTCCTTGTGAAGCTGAGCGTCACCGCTGATCTTGTACACCTCATCAATGACCTGGTTACGCTGCATAAAGATGAGGAAACCGCCCCAAACGAAATCAGCATAGCTGGGAGTCTTTCCCAGGAAGAAGGGACCCTCGGAGTTCTCCTTGAGGAGAGCCTCAACCTCCTGTACATGGGGCTTAGCATTATCCCAAGCTGACTGGCCACCCTCCTTCTGGTAAAGCTCATCAAGAGGCTGTCCAGCCATCTTGGCTCGTGTCTCGTACCAGTAAGGTTGGCTCTTCTCGTTCAGGATACGTCCAGGCACATGGGTGAAGTAGACGGGTCGGAGAGCACCCATGATCTTGGGCATGATGGCGAACAGCTTGGGAAGAACGGGCGAGTCTTTGTGGACAGAGGGTTCGGGGTAGTCCTTTTCAATTCGCTCGAGGATCTTGTCTGAGTCCATGATGTAAGTTCCGTCGGGGAACTTGACGGTTGGGATAGTCCATGTTCCTGTTGATGGGTTGGCGGGAACGCTGTAGGAGTGTGAGTCATGGGTGTATGATGGGCGAGAGGATAACCTACTGAGGCTCAAGAGTGGGCTTGATGTCGGGGTACTCGAGCTGGTAATTATTCAGTGGTAGAACCCTTCATAATGGGCTACTAACATACCCATTCAGTCTTGTAGTCAATGCCCTTGAAGTTCAAGAGGAATCGAGCTGTTGTATGATGAGCGGTGATATCATGGAGGGGCAGTTGGAGTAACTCACTCTTCCAAGGGTTAAGAGACCAAGCACCGTTAGGCTCACGGCTGGGAAGATCGAATAGAACGAGCTGCTCAGAAGACATTTTGAATAATTGCTTGCTATATGAAGTAATGTTGGAAGTTGAAGAATTGGAGGGGAGCTTGTTGAGCTCCAGAAGCTCATGATCTGAGGGAGGGGCAATAGTGGGGAGCTGTCATGGATGGAGGCATTGACTGCCGAGGTCATTATCAGAATGGACGAATCAAGGCAATCGGTGTATAGTTCAATTGGGCCGTTTTTCTACTCATTCACGTACAGTATCATGATAGTCCTTTTGTCTAGGCACGAGTTTGTAGGTTTGGACGGATGCCGTTCTGAAGGTCTTGCATTGCTGCTTGCTTAGCAATCCATCTTCTGTCCCAATCCCACCTGGTCTTCAGAGTGGGAGGTTACAATTTACACCTGAGAAGGCAAAGGACAACGGTTTCCTCTCATTGTAATTTCGGACCCTTTTTCGTATAGGAATATTTCCTCAGATTGAACTGCCGAGACCAACTTCCTATCTGATCAATGTGTGCTGTTGGTGTAAGCCGGCAGGTGCAAAGGACTACAAGTACCTTTGTACCCTGGTAGATTTCCATGGAAGTTCCTTCTAAAGTTGTTGCCTGTCAAACCGACACCGGATACTAATCGGAGACTTTCATCTAACGGAAATGTACAACCAGAAACCCACTTCACGAAATACTTCAAACCAGCTGGGATCTGCCTGCTATAAGCCCAACATGACGTTAGTCGTTACCAGTCTCACACTCTCAGTGCTGCTATTTCCTCCCACGGAATGGCAATTCTTCGAAGGCAACTCTCAACAACAAGAAACTCACAATTCTCGAGCCACCCGACTTGAACAGCTTGGTTTGAAGGCAGCGCCCCGTTCAGCCTTATCGAGACGAATGAAGCATTGAAACACATTCCGCGCCACTTGCAGCGGCCAATTGGCGGGGCGTAGGTGCGATCTGCCCCTACTGTCCATCGCCAGATCCCTGTCTCTATGCAACGGTAGTGAGCCCAAAAAAGGATGGACAACCCAGACCGAATCCTTCGACGTCACGGACCTTTAAACCGTTGGCTGGTTTTTGGGCTGGGACTCAGCCACTGGCCCTTGATTAAAGGCTGTGAGGATTGGTGTTACAGATGATCCTTCGGCTGAGAGCTTAGCTCTTAGCCTGAGGTGAATAAAGGACCCTTAATCCCCCACTCTAAACTGATTTCTTGGCTATCTTACACCTGCTGCACAAGTCTAGCAATTATGGCGACACTACAAAATACCACCCCTTCCATTCTACTCGAAAAGCCAGTGCATGAAGTTACACCAAATTCTCGCCCGAACTCGGCGTAAGTTCGAATCAACAGCTCGCCCTGATGGTTTCTGACATGAAACAGAGTTATTCGCAGTGTGATCAATGATGAGGGCCTTCCAGAAGTCGTGCACCCTGATCAAAACGTGGGACAAAACGTATACTACGACGCCCCCATACCGGTAGATTCGGAAACAGACAAACGATTTCATGAAGCACCCATCCCAATAGGAACACTAGAAGATCCCGCGCCTCCATTACCAGCACGGAAATCCACACCTCAATATCCTTACAGTCCAGATTCTTTTGCGCCTCAGCAACCGCCTCACAGCCAACCGCCTCACAGCCAACCGCCTCACAGCCAACCGCCTCACAGCCAACCGCCTCACAGCCCAGGTGGTTACGCTCAGCAAGGACCGCCACAGTATCACAACAACGGCGGGTATGCCCAACAACCACCATCTTACAACGGCAACGAAGTGATTACATATGTGACACCACTGAACGAACTTGGAGATCACCCAAAGTTCGTCGATTGCCCCTTCTGCAGACGCCGAGCTGAAACGCGAGTAAAGAAAACATCTTCAAGAATGACACAGTATGTACCTCTTGAAAGTTTACCATTCACTCTTCTAACAACAACCAGTGTTTCTGCAACAGTCCTAGGTTTTACAACCATTGCCGGTGCCGCTGTTCCATATGCTGGCAAATGGGCATCTCACACAACTCATTACTGCACCAACTGTGACCACAAAGTAGCCATGCGGAAATGGGGATCAAAAGAGATGAAGCCGTTTGGAACTCCAGAACATATGAGAGAAGTTTCACGATACCCATCTGCGAGCTCACAAACGATGTCCAATGGTTCAAGGATGAGTTATTCGTGAATTGATGGAGCAACAACAAGGAAGGGATACATCGATGCCCACAACTGGAGAGAAGCATCGGCACACAAGAACAGATGGCTGATACCATGTGGTTAGCAGTATCATGTTATTCAAATAGAACAGATATACGAGGATTTGGTTATGATTGCCAAGCGTGCACTTTTCAAACCATTTGCTCAACTACATCCACCGCTCGGGGTAAAGACAAACAAGGTTTCTCTCAGCAAAGTTATACATCCATCATGACCCCGTTGATTCCGCAATAGCATTCAGCATATACCAATCAATGAATGCTTGTCTCGCGTCTCGCTTGCTTACCCACAATGCATCGCCCCTCATTCAGGGTCTTCGCGGGGTGTTAGCAAACATTTTCTTATTGGTCCACAAGGAGGACTCACTAAGCTGAAGGGAGTTCTTTTGAAAAATTTCGAGCTTCACTTTGCTTACCGCTCTCCGTTGTGTAATTCCAAGTACGGTATTAAGATCTGTCTAACATCAATCCTATTGTCATGGAGCAAGAAGCTATCAATGCCGGCAGGCGGATCTATCTAGGTACGGCGTCCACAGCCTTGACTCCCAGACAAAGTCTAACATCTGATTCTTGATAGGCAACCTCCCTTACGAGGCGAAGCCCTTCGAAGTTGAAGAATCCCTAGCTCAGAATGGATTCGATACCCTGGACAAGATTCATATTTCCATCGATCCCGTCAGTGCTCGAAACCCCGGGTATTGCTTCGTTGATTTCCACGACCGCGAAACTGCCGAGAGAGCACTTTCAACTCTTCCCGCGAATGTATACATATCCGGACGACCTTTGAAAGTTGGACCTTGCGAGGCTAAGAAGCCTCGTGAGCAACGTGGATTCCGAAACGAAGAATCGACTTCTCGACGATGGGGAGACTGGAACGCTAGATCTAGCACGAACAACAACCATACCGACGGAAAGGGCGAGAAAAGGGGACCTTACTGGGCTATCGACCATTTTGAGGACGTGATGAGGGATCATGGTGGACGGAGACTATATGTTGGCGGGTTAGACAAAATGATTGATCAGGCCCACCACCAAGAGGAACTTGCGCAGATCTTTGCTGACTTCAAGCCGTACGTGAAGCACTCCTGGTTTAAGAGTCATGAGCTAATTGAGATTTCAGAGCTGCGGTTGGAAAGCGAATTACGCCTCATGAGAGCAAGAAGGCGTTTGGAAACCACCACTACTGCTTTGTCGATTTCGAAACTAAAGAAGAAGCGAGCGCAGCAGTACAGGCTCTTAACGGCAAGGAGATTGCAGGAGGACAGTTGAAGGTATCAGTGTCAGAGAGGATTCCTCAGAAACTTGTGGGCCGTCAACAAGATATTGAAGAGGGTCGCCGACGCTTCAACAACAACAATCGTCCAAACAAGCCTGAAACGAATAATGCTTTGGTATCCAACAACTGGCGTAGAAAGGATTAGAGATAAGTGTTCAGGGCCACGGGGACACCGTCAAAGGCGACTTGAAAAAGGATATGCTTGGGTACTCGGAGCTATTATTGGTGTTTGGAGCTATCATGATATCATGGAAGATTTTTAGATGAGTGCTATGATCATTAAATAGATAAAATTACGAATATGATTGAACCGCTACCGCTGACATGAATCTGTTCTATTTCATGCCATTGCAATACCCTCTGGGTAAGCTGAGTAGGGAGTATATACCATGAAGCACTACTTTGAACCACTCTGTAGACCAAGTCTCAAAAGTTATCAACGTACTCTAGTTCCTCGCCTTGATTTGTATATCTTTAGAGATATATGAAGGTACAGGAAAATCAAAACCAGGTGTTAGTGTAAGTGCCAGGGAAGCACCTGAGTTGAGTGATGACAGAGGTTGTGTTGATTTATCGAGCATTTATAGTCTTTCTAACAATAATGTCTACCAAATCTGAACCAAGTCCTACAATGCTAATTATACCAAAATGAATATTTACATACCAACTAAAGATAATATAAGGTGAGAATAATTGCTAGTTTCCAGCCAATTATCGTGTGCCAGGATTAGAAGCTTGGTTTTGAGGTACCAGGGGTGATCTGATCTACCGCTCAGTGGGCCGGGGTGAGATCCTTATTCTGCTGTTTTCTTGGCATCTGCAGAATCCTTTGATGCTTGTTGATACGAATATTGATAAATTATAAACCATATGCATATTGGTAGCATGATACTCGCCCAAGAGGTTTCAATATTTATTATGCAACTCAATTCATCTGGAGCGAAACAGCTTCTTAGAGAGAACACGAAGCTGAATACGCATGAACGGAGCGTCCATCATGAAACTCTGGCATTGTTGGGGTGACTGTTTACTGCAAGTCAGCATCCTCGCATGATACTGTGAGTAGAGTAAATCATTATTGCTTCCAATTGGACATCAAGAAGTACTGTACTTAATTCAGTGGCGTCATGGAAAATGTGGGTGGGACTAGCGGTAGGCTGGGAGTTACTGTACCTTGTCTTGTAGGGGAAATTTCCCAAAGTAAATTCACCTTCTCAACAAACTTCCACATCGCAGAAATGGGCGACACAACCGAACACCACGATATTATAATCTTGGGCGCTGGCCTCTCCGGCATCAATGCCGCCCATGTCCTCAACGAGAAACTTCCCAAACGCTCGTACACAATCCTCGAGGCGAGAGAAGCCATTGGCGGAACATGGCGCTTCTTTCGATATCCTGGCTTCCGATCCGACTCTTTCATGACCTCATTCGGTCTACCATGGCATCCTTGGAAACACGAACACAAGATGGCTCAAGCTGGAGAGATTGTCGAGTATCTTGAGAAGGCTGTTGATGCTGCTGGTATAAGAGACAAAATTCGGTTCAATCACAAGATGGTGGCATGTGAATGGCGGACCGACAAACAGAATTGGAGGCTAGATGTTGATGCTGATGGGCAACGCAAAACGTTGATTGCAAACTTCGTCATCAGCTGTGTGGGCTACTATTCATACGACAAGGCCTTGCAGACGACAATTCCTGGTATCGAAGATTTTGGAGGCCAGGTAGTTCATCCCCAATGGTGGCCTGAAGATCTTGACTACTCGGACAAGCGTGTTGTCGTTATCGGATCGGGGGCCACGGCAATCACAGTGGTTCCATCACTCGCCGAAAAGGCAAGTATGGTAACTATGCTCCAGCGCAGCCCATCTTTCGTCATCTCTCGACCTACAACCTCCAATTTTGACTTCTTCCTACGCACAATTCTTCCCTGGTCATGGGCATACTGGCTCATATACTGGAAAGATGTGTTAATGGAGCTTATCGCCACCCAATTACTCTTGAAGTTCCCCAATTTCGGCCGCAAGATTCTGATGGGAGAGATGCGAAAGGAATTGCCAAAAGACGTTGATGTCAATGTCCATTTCAACCCCAGCTACAACCCTTTCGAACAGAGACTATGCATGTGTCCCGAAGGAGACTTCTTCAAGGCGTTGCATAGAGACAACTGCGAGATCGTCACAGACATTATCCAAACGGTCACCAAGGATGGCATCCTCCTCAACTCTGGTCGCAAGCTCGAAACCGACATCATCGTCACAGCAACAGGCCTGCACTTCCAACTCTTTGGTGGTATTGTCCCATCAGTAGACGGCCAGCCCATTGAGGTCGGTTCGCACTACACTTGGCGTGGCTGCATGGTCGATTCCCTTCCCAACATGGGTTTCGTGATGGGCTACGTGACTACTTCATGGACACCCGGTGCTGTTCTCATGGCCAAAATGTTGACGAGCGTCATCAAGGAGATGGAGAAGAAGGGAGCAACAAGCGTGATGCCCGTACTTGACGACAAGGACAGACTTAAGCCAAAGAAGTTGCCTGTTAACGCTACGAGTAACTACTTTGTCAAGGCTGCTGAACGTATGCCTAAAGTTACCAACGAGGGTCCTTGGTATGGCCGCGTGAGCTTGGCTAAAGATTGGTGTGCGTATATGATGGGGGATGTAACCAGTGGGCTTCTCTACGGCGGAGGAGGAAAGAAGAAGGATATTTAGAATCTTGTTGGTACAGAATCTCGAGAGGAACGAATGGAGCCACAGGGTAGCCTTTGGAAGCTTCTTGGCTTGTACCGATCTTAGAAACGACTTATGAATGATGAAGTATGAGATTGCCTACTTAAGAGTCTTTTGCTTGTTGCACCAGGTACTGCAAATCACCGGAAACAATAATGTGATAAGGAAAAACGACCACTAAGACCTGTGTCATTTGTTACGCCGTGGCTTATGCTAAAGACAATCCAAAGCCACCCGCGAAGCCCAGCTTCTAGAACAATAACGATTGGAAAAGCATCCCGCAAAAGTGGAACGCCCCAAACTGTTCCCGTCAGCTTCTCTCGGCTGCGTTAGAGTACCTCAATCGGCTGTTCTCCGATTCGTTCACTTTGTTACATCACGATCTTAAAATGTCAAGAGGAAGTCGGAGCTAGTCGAGCATGTCTTATCCGGGCCTTGGAAGGCTTGGACTTACCGCATTGAGCTAAGGATACGCTCGTCTACAACCCTGTCTACAGTTCTCGAGCAATGGACAGATCCGACGTCCATATCATTGGGAATCTAATCCTAATCCTACGTCGCCCCCAGCCAGTTCTCGGCTTGCAGCTGCCTATCTTGGCCAGAAATTGATACCCTTGCTGTCTTGCGACTTGGTCAATTAGATGAAGTCACATCACTGCGGGTTGAGTGAGTTATCATTCTGCAACTACAGGGAACAACAGGACTTAAATGTCTTTTGAACATGGTGTTACCAGCCGATCAGTCTTTGATGGAGACCTTTCTCCAAGTGATCGCCATCTTATTCGCTATTCATGTCATACGTCTCGTGCAGCGCTGGAATCGCTTGCGCCATATTCCCGGTCCTAACGGAGTAGGATGGTCATCGTGGTGGCAGCTCCGTGGAGCACTCAGCGGACGCTATCACGAGCATTTGAAGAATGCCTCAGATCAATTTGGTAGGAAATTCTCGGTCCATTGAATGACTGCCTTAGCTTACAACATGAATGCAGGTCCTCTTGTCCGTATAGGTCCCAATGAGCTTCTCTCCACAGACCCCGTCGTGTTGCGGAGCATGTCTGCCGTTAGAAGTACTTACACAAAAGGAGACTTTTACACCAGCGGACGAATAGTTCCTAACGTTGACAATGTTGTCTCTGAAAGAGATGAAGTTAAGCATAAAGCCATGCGAGCAAAAATGGCTCCAGGCGTAAGTGACTCGCTCAGTCATGTTGGTCTATAAAGTACTAATAACCTACAGTATGCCATTAAAGAGAACGAGGGATATGGTTTCGAAGCTGGCATAGACCGTCAGCTCCTCAACTTTGTATCACTTATTGATCGCAAGTATTTATCGTCCACCAGCAAATCGACACCCCTTGACTTTGCCGAAAAGACACAATTCTTTGCTCTCGATGTCATCGGTGATGTATCATTCGGAGAGCCCTTTGGATACCTTTCCAAAGACGAGGATCTTTATCAGTATAACGAGATCAACGAAAGTTCTCTTCCTGTCATGAATATTGTCTCTGTGTATCCTTGGCTAGGAAGGATTGTTCACCGATGGCCATTGAGTTTACTCTTGCCTCGTGAAGAAGACCAGGTCGGGTTTGGAAGACTGATGGGGTAAGTGTTTGAGCGTAAAGAGGGATTTCGGACTGATTGATGATCTAGATTTGCAAATCAGCTTGTTCGCAGAAGACTTGCTGATGGCGCTGCGACGAAGAAGGATATGATGCAAGCTCACATCAACAGTGGTATGAATGAAGAGGAACTCATCCAACAAGCCTTCATCTCTATGTATGTGTGTAAGAGCCCGAAAAGAGTGTGGTATTGACAAGTCCCAGTATTGCTGGCTCTAACACTACAGCTCATGCCTTGCGTATGATCATCCTCGCCCTTATTGCAAACCCAACAGCATATACCTCTCTAATCACTGAGATCTGCAAACATTATTTGTCTGTCAACACACCCATCTCCTGGGCGCAAACACAGAATATGCCATATCTCCAAGCCGTCTTGCGCGAAGGTCTGCGCATGTGGCCTCCCGTCGCTGGCCTCGGTTTCAAGCAAGTCCCTCCACAAGGCGATACCATCAACGGTTTCTTCGTCCCAGGCGGAACTCAGATTGGTCAAGGCTTCTACGCAGTAGGACGATCGAAGATGGTCTGGGGCGAGAATGCGGATGTCTTTCGTCCTGAAAGGTGGCTACTTGCTGGACAGGATAGGTTAAGAGAGATGATAGCTGCATTTGACACGCACTTTGGACATGGCAAGTATTCATGCTTGGGGAAGACTATTGCACTTATGGAAATTCATAAGGCTGTTTTTGAGGTATGTTGACTATTGGTGTGCAATTGAGTTGTTTTGCTAAACATATACAGTTGATCAAACGATACGATTTTGCAATTATGAATCCTGAAAGGCCGATTAAGAACCAGACGTCAGTCTTTATGTCTGCTTCGGACTTTTGGGTCACCATCACTAGGCGAGACGAAGGGGACATGCAGTAGTGTGAGGAGGCAAGAAATTCGTATTGGTATATGTATGGTGATATACACCTCATCTATACTAATTCGTGTGATGATCTTGAGTAAACCTATCAACAAAGCGACGTATCGGTGGCGCATATAAGCCGGATCATGGCTAAGTAAACTTGGACTGAAACAAGACGTAGCAACGTGTGTAAGTTCTGTGTTATTTTCTTTTGACTGCAAAGGTCGATTGTCATGATAGAAACCAGGTTTCATTTGGTATGGTAGCTCAAAGTGACTTGTCCCAGAATGTCTGGTATAAACAGTTATGTATTCGTGCTGAAGGCTCTCGCCAGATTGCATCAAGGGAAAAATAGCAAATCCCCTTCCTTTCCATCAAGTCTCCTCTTCTTCAGGTTTTCTCGACGGCGTACCCAATGTTTCCAACCCTCTCGCCCCTACCATCTCCACAGGTGCATTCGCCGGGACATCAGCCTTTCCTTCAACCACCTTCCCTTGCGCCATTACCTGCTGGTATTTCTTCCCTGTCTCATCCAACAAACTCTGGACCTCCCCTTCTCTTTTCACAATCTCCTCACGTTCCTGCTTAAGCTTCTCCACTCTGTTCTGTTTACCCTTCATCTCCTCTTCCATCCCCTTCAGTGTAGTCTGTAGCCGTGCTAAACATTCCGTCAAACTAGGAAGAGGTGATATCTTTGGTGGTGCTTGCAGGAGATCTTGACCTGGATCTTTACGGGGCTTCTTTAGACCGTCCATGCCTGCGCGTGTCTGTGCAGTTTCGTATGCGATTCGTCGCTCGGCATCGCTGTCGGATGAGGAATCAGAGGTATGACCTTCGGCAGCTGTGATGAGCTCTTCCATCATCTTTCGATCTTGTTTGCGTCTTTCCTTTTCGGCACGCTTTCCAAGTGAAAGGCCTCCATCTTCAACATAGTTATCGAAACCTTCCCCAAGATCCTCGTCTTCTGCTATTAAACGTGTATCATCTTTCTTTTTGCGTGCGAATGGATCATCGTCATCTTCGACCGATAGAAAGTCCTTCTCCAAGGCTAGTCGCTGTCGTCGTTCCTTCTTCTCGCGAATCTCAGCTTCGGAAAGAATGGCTGTAGGCTGTGGTTGGCTCAGCTCTGAAGACTCAACAACAAGTGCACCCTCTAGCTCCGAAGCATCCAGGTCCATCATATCGCTATCGTCAGGAGGTAACGTGGAGGTCTTTGCCGGGGTCTTTGGTGTAGATGATTGGAGTTCGTCGAGATATTCCTTGCTGTACTTGGGTCGGTCGTCATCATCGCCAATTGACCTCATAGGAAGTCCTTTCGTTCCAAGTCCTCTTTTTATAGCGCTGTTCTCCAATGCGCGACCTAAGGGTAGCTTCTTTGGGGTGAACACCTCAGTAGGCTCGTCGTCGCCTGCAGTATTATCATCGCCGCCAAATGATAACCGCGAAGACTTCGGCTTTTTCTTTCCCTTTAATGAGCCTGATCGACTGATAGCTGGTCGAACAACTACTGGTCCATCGTCCTCTTCGTCATTGGTAGCTGGTGCATCCCCGAGACTCTCGTTGTCCGCTGGGTTAAAGCTCTTTCTCAAGCCTGACTGTCTAAACGGTTTTCGACCAGATTTTGCGCCGAATAGTGGTTTGGTAGGCTCTATATTTGCAAGGGTCAGCCTTGATCTCATCAGCAAGAGTCGCAAGTCCAAAATCTGGGAATACTCACCATCGCTGGTCACGTTGTCGCCGCCGGACGCTGTGACGTTTTCACTCGGATCATCTTCATCAGCAACCTTGATGACCTTGGCTTTTCGTTTTGCAGAGAAACTCATGATGCGATTGTCCTGTTTTTAATCACTGGCGCATTTCAGTATAAAAAAGGTAGAGTTTCGCGACGATACGCGCCTAATTAAAGTGACGTGCATTTCTGACTTTGGGGATCTTATCTCCACGTGACGTCGAATTTCCCATCCAGCTGTGAAAGGCGGTAGCTCCAGGCCGCGATCGCGTCGCATGAAACAGTATCCAAGCTATTTTATATTGACAGCTCAAGATGGCACCCGCGCAACCTGAGCTCAAGAAGGTCAGTATCAATGTTTTTTGTGTCGCACAGCCGCCAGATCCTCCTCCAGTTTCTGACCAGCCTAAGCCTTGCGACTTGCTGCCTAAGATTCGTTGCTAACTTTTCTGCAGTACCTCGACAAGAGACTGTTCGTCCAGTTGAACGGCAGCCGAAAGGTCATTGGCGTCCTCCGCGGCTACGATGTATGGAACAATTTTGCGACTTTATTGAAACATAGCTAACAGGACCAGGTCTTCTTGAACATTGTTCTCGACGAGGCGGTGGAGGAGAAGGACAACGGCGAGAAGGTTCGAATCGGCATGATTGTACGTTCTTCCACATTTCCGCTACCTTACATGAAAGAAGACTTTACTAACCTGTCAACAGGTCATTCGCGGTAACTCAGTGGTGATGCTCGAAGCGTTGGAACGAATCGGCGGAGACGACCGACGAGGAGGAGGCGACCGATGATCTCCCTACTGAAAGCAGTGGAAGTACGGAAAGAGAAGATGGAAATTATGTGATCATTATTGGCGTTAAGGTCGAAAATTGAGACACCGTCCTTGTGGACACTTTGCTTGGGACACGTCTTTAATAGACAACAAGAGAGGATGCCCTCAACTGTTAATACTATGCTCTCCCTACTCCTTCTTTTCCCAGACCTTTTCGTCGTAAAAGTCCATCAGCTGGCCAGCGTACGCCTTCTGCCACCCCTTGATACCTCCGACCAGAATCTCGGCCTTGATCTCAGTCTCACCTACCTCATCGAGGTAGTCCTGCATCCACCTAGCGCATCGTGGACCTCTGCCATTAGAGCTCCCTGGAGCATAATTAGTCAATGGTTGCAGTTTACTCGCTGGAAATAAAACACTTACCACAATAAAAGATAATTCTCTTTATGCCTGCCTGTTTGACAAGTTGATAGACCTGAGGACGGGTCTGGTAGAACGTGTGAGCGGGGAGGTTGATAGACGTAGCAATGGTGCCGCCCTCCCAGTCTGTTCTTCGAACGTCGACCAAGAGAAAGTCCCTGGTGGCGTTCTTTCCAAGAGCCGCATTAACCTCGATAAGCTTGGAGATAATGGCTGGATCGGTTCGAGGGCATTCGGCTTTGGGCTCAGGGAAAGCCTCCCACCACTCCTGCTGCGGGGCATCTTGCGGGGCGTCGTCTCCCATGATGTAAGTTTCTTAGGTGTCGTGTTGAAGTAAGTCACTCGGTCAAGTCTGATCTTGTTGTTTGTAAAATATTATAGGGTAGTTGGGTGAAGATATACCCCAGATTGTGAAACGGAAGTCTGACGTGGAGGTTGATGACGGTGTATGTAGTGCAGCCCGGAACGTTTATCCCGAGCCATGATTTAACAGGACGATTCAGGCAGTCGCTTCCGATCTATCAGCAACATTTCAGATGGTCTTATTCATGTCATAGATAAGGTGTTTATGTATAATCAGATACAGGTTTGGAGATAAATGATGTAGTTTCTTCTGTAATTGGGTGTTATTGATATCCTATCTTGTTCAAATGATGGATTGTTAGTCAGTCTTACACATCAGTCTCTACTTGCGTTGAGTTTCACTCATGTACTATATGACGCCGAATGTTGTATCTTTTGACTGTTTAATAAAGATCCCTTATCCTTGAGCTCTATTGTTTCGGAAACTCTCCAGTGCATATGTAATGAACTTATAAAACCGCAGTAACCTCATAGTCGAACAACTGCAATGCAGAAACCACAGATCAATCTGAATAGATACTCCCGATGATATACCAGCCCAAGAGCACAAAAGATAAAAGACGGCCATATACCCTTACGATCTTTTTCCGGGGCGCTGGCCTGACTGTTGTCATTCGAGGACGGATCAGAAAGACGGAACATACCACACCGAAGAAAGGTCGTTCGAGTGAAGTTTCATGTAAGTAACGCCAGCATCCCCAAAGCCCCAAAAATGCAAGTATTTCAGCCTGAAACAAATGAAGAGTGAAAACAGAATACTACCCAACACCAGATCAACTAACCAAGACAGCAAGCAGCGTTACTGACTCCACGGAGTAACACCTAAAAGCTTCAGTGCGTTATTGAAGACTTGCCTTGCGTTCTCATAGAGTGCAAGTCTTGCTTGACCAGCAGATTCTTGGTCAGTCCAGTCTTTTTCATCATCGTCATCAAACGTGGCCATCAGTTGATCCACTAGTCGTAGTAAGTACACGACTATGAATGAGGGCTCGAGTGTTTTGAAAGAGCCATGTGCTGCATCCGGGTATTGCAGCAGTATGCGAAGGAGTTCGGTATAGTCTTCCTCTTCCAACGATGCATAATCCAAGCTCGTGTAATCGAAATTGGTTGGCTCCGATCCAAGTTTCTCTGAAAGTCTCGCATAGCAGTTCTGAATGGCTGCTCCTGTCTCTCCTTCGAGGGGCACCATCCTTTTTGCATCGCTGGTGTAAGTCGTATTGCGCTTGTGGTAGTGGTCTTGGATAAATAGCCCAGCAAGTCCAAGTAGATCCACTGACCTCTCCGAGTTGTCAACATGAGACACATCCTCTTCTTCCTCTGCAAGGTCGGCTTGTACCATCGACCGACAACCGTCAAGGTAATCACTCAGCAACGCTGAACCCTTTAGCTCTTCTGGAAGCCCGTTGATCTTGGCAAAGGATGTATGTTGGATGCGATCTGCAAGGTCCGGCCTTCCCATGAGCTTGAGGGTCTTGATGACTCGGTTGAAATGCATCTCTTGCTCCATTGCTGCAACATAAATCATTTTGTCGAAGGCGTGTGTCTTGAATCGGTCGAGTACGGCAGCAACATCGCGAAGAAGGTACGATGTAGTTCCATTCCTGTATCGTAATACCGCCACAGATAACCCTCTTGCTTCATGTTTCGAGAAGTCGATTTGCCTGGAATTTTCGTGTTCTTCGTAGACGCCATTCTCTTTCAAAGCCTTTTCTACCTCATCGATGGATTCTGGGGTAACCTGTGACTCCCCAGAGTATTCATCAAAAATAACTCCAAGTTTTGCGTATGAGTCCGTCAAGTCCCTGACGGTCGCGTCTCGAAAGCGTTGCCACAATGCAATAGCTTCTGGCTCCCTATCCTCCATCTTCTTGAAGAAGACATCGCGTTCGCCATACAGACCTGATGATTCAAGCTCCGTGACATCTTCCTCCTTTGCTTTCATGGCCTTGCATTTCTCTACTTCTGGCTTAAATAGCTCTTCGATTTTGTGATTGACTTGGAGCAAGTGGCGAAGGGGTTGATTCGCAAACTCGTCCTCAGAGCCAAACCTTTGCCAGCCTGCAGCGAGAAGGCCGATCTGCTTGCCCCAGTCGCCCAGGTAGTTCATCCTAACGACATCCCAGCCCATACTGGCATGAATGTTTGCGATATAAGTGCCTAGTAATGTGCTGCGCAAGTGTGATACTTGGAACTCACTCGCCATGTTTGGGGACGAGTATTCCACGATAACCTTCTTCTTTCGACTGTCAGGCGCTGCAGGGTCGACAAGCCCCAGCGACGTATCATAGCCGTACGAAACATTTCTGTCGCTGATATACGATAGTAGAAGTCGAGACAATGTATTTGGTGAGAAGAAGACTTGAAGACGAATGCCGTCCCGAATAGGGCACCCGAAAGGTGGATCTCTTGGTAGCTGAACCACATGCCATGTCAGTATTTCTTCCTTTTCTTAGACAGTCTCAGCTCATCGTACCTTTTGAAGAAGGTCCTTGGCAAGCTCCTCATGATTGGTGTTCTGGATCCTCAGCCTAGGAGCAACAACCACGAGATCCCCCATCCCCGTAACGTTGGACGTTTGTATAGCATCATAGGCAATCTGCCTATCGCAATCAGTGAGCTTCTGGATGGTGTCGGCGAGGTAGACTCGGAAAATGTCTTGAGGGTTGTGCACGATATCGGCACCGGGGTATTCCGGTATGGGCGTGTGCAGGCCTGCTTTGTCGAGCAGGTTCTCGATTCCGCTAACGGAGCAGGTTGTCACTGCCATAGCCACGATGTTTCTGATGGTGTTGAGGAAAGAAGAGGTGAGTCAGATGGCTGTTGCCTCATTGAAATAGCCAGTTGAATCAGAAGGCAGGAGCGACCAACATCATATGAAGTACAATCTTGGGAGCAGTCGGGCATTAAAGCATATGACTCTTCGCAGCCTCATAAATAAATCATCTCTATGATTTGCTTATAATGATTTATGCCATGAAGATGCGTGATGAGTTGTCACCCACCCAGCATCTCCCAGCTGAGGCTGTCAGCGAGCAATTGGCTGTAACTCACCAGTGGGAGTGAAGATGGTGTAGGACACACCCCGCGATAGAGGCAGGCAGCTTTCAGGTTGCATTCGAGAATCACTCCAGCAATGCGCCATTGACGTCGCAAGACGTGTCATATTTCGTATATGATCATCTCCAGACTTGATGCCCAAATTCCGGAAATTCGGTCCATCCGAAGGTTTCAATGCATGTGATGAAGAATAACAAGGCAACCAGAGTGAATCACAGAGCCTTGGGGTTGACTTGCGTTTTGAGGCCTTCATGCAACCCTTACAACCCCCGTCGGATTCTCGAAAGGGCTTCTGTTCTGCAACTCGCAGTTGCCTCTTTTTCAAGATGGAATGACCAGATTCAATGAAGATCAAATGATGAACAGTACTCTAATGCTGGTGGCCCAATAGTTACACAGACTTCCGTTAGGTAGCAACTCGCGATCACTACCCCTTCAGTGTTTTCCTCGGTTTCCTTTCAGGCTTGTGACAAACTCTCGCAGAGCCTCAGACTCGTCTTCTAAGGAAGCTTGGAAGCGCTGTCTTGTGTAGTCTGCCTTCAGTGATTGTTCTTGTCTCTTCTTCATAGCATAGGCAAGAAGCTCGTTGCAGTTGAGTATAGAACCTATTATAGTCGCATTAGCCACCAGGTTATGCGATTGGTCTTTGAGAGGCGGAAGGTAGAGCTTCTGAACAGAAAATCAACATATCTTCAAACTAATCGACTGTAAGGTCCCTCTAGCCCTCATCTAGGCAGTACTGGTTCGTCTCTTCTCCGACGCCTTTTCAAAATCCGAAACAAAGACATGAGGCCGGAATAATACCAGACATAATAAACAAACTGTATCAACATGACAACCACTTGGCTGTTTCGCAAAGCTGATCTCTTGGTCTTGATAAATCCTTTGGCCTTCTTCATAGAATGAGCAATATGTATCCGCAGCATATACAGGATACCTGCTATACATATGAACGAAAACGATGCTACAAGAAAGATATATCCAGGCCATGATGCTTCGTCCCCTTTCTGTGGTTTACCACTGTAGACTTCCGCAATTAGGGTCAAAATAGCAAATACCTGTGACAGATTAGTCTTGAGTTTGTCTAGGGGCTAGGGGGGCGAACTTGCAACCGTTGCGACGACGAACTCCTTCGCTCTTTCGTCTCTGGTTCTCTGTTGAGCTGCACAGTCTAGCTGTGTCTGTAAACTGGCGTCAGTTATATTGAACAGATGAATGGATTCCAATAGAGCTGTAGAGGATAACTCACCTCATGCCTGAGTCCCTCGAATGATCTTTGAATTTCTTCCAGTTTATCCCCAACACGTTTCAGCTTTTTCAAATTCTTCGTGATTGCACGCAAAGCCTTTAGAGCTTGAATATCGCTGCGTAAACTCCGCCAGAGCATTCCTTGAGGTACACCAGCTTGATCCAACTGAATACCTTCCTCCAAAAAGCTTTCAACCTCTTTGATGTTCTTATTGTTGTAGGATATTACCCTGCTCAGTAAATCAGGGTATATTTTCAACGCTTGTTCGTTCGAGAGGCTGAGGTTCCTGTTGGGGCTGTTTCTGATACTGCGTGACTGCTTGCATATTAGTCAAACATAAGTTAACTATTTCCCGACCCAAATAGACGGGACCCAAGCGTAACATATGTGCTCTTGTGGTACAGATGACTTACATAGGAATCCAGAATGTGTTTGAAGACATCGTGGACAAGGGTATGATGTCCATGTACCTTATCGATCCGTTTCGCTAAAGCAACAAGAGAATACTGCCTTGGACGCCACTGGCTCGCCGTATCTCTCACATCGACCTCGACCATAATAGGGTCAACACACTCCTCTGGACTTTGGGTTTCTTCCTCATCCCCCAAGATTCGTGGTTCACTTTCAAAGAATTCGTCATCAAAGCAATATGCCGTCCAATGTTCTTCAGTCACCCCAGTCGCCGAGAACGAATACACTCCTTGGTGTAGAACCAGCTTTTCTTCTGATGCCAAGTCTTCCGTGTCGGTTAGGATCGAACGCAGTTCCTCTTTGCTAAAGGACTCCAAGTCAAAGTGTGCGCGAAACAGCTTCTTGTCATGAAGAGTACGCTTGTCTTCTCTTCCACTGAGACCAATTGCGTAGAAAGGTAATGTAAAGCTGATAACATAACTTGTATTCCACAGGTCCTGAGTGTATCAATGTTTTATTGGCGTTCTTGGATGTATTGTTGGCTGTCTTTTCTCTTCAACTTACAGAGACTTCCAGCGAAATGCTTGGATTTGGGTCAGTTGTTATGTAATTAGCAAGAAGATCCTGAAGAGCAGCAACTTGGAATGCGTTTGCGGTTTTCAAGATTGCCAGTACACTCGTACCATCAGGATTGCTAACAAACCTTTCAAAATGTCAGTTAGAACTATCAATATCCAATGTAGGCAGCTTACAGATGTCGAATTGACCCAACCATCTCTCCTGATGGGCTCTCACGATATCGCTATGATGTGTTAGATGCAGGTATCCTCTACCGATAGAAGAGATCTTACATACCTCTTTTCGCAGGACATTGTAGAAATCTATGCGGCCTAATACATTCCCACATCGAGAGGTCTCTGTTGGGTCATCTTTAAGAAGCCAGTAGTTTCGATCCGACACCCATGCTCTAGGTTCCTCAACATTCATCGGCTGTTGGTCTCGGGTTGAAACCTCAAGGCCAAGGAGCCGACCAGCACCCTGACAGAACGCTTCAACACGCTGTGTTTCAAATTCTCCGCGAGGCGATGAACGCTGATCCATAAAATTCGAGATTTCTTCATCTTGACAGTTGCAGCCACTCCTCTCCACCAGAACTTCGATGAAGGGTTTGTTGTGTTCTGAGGCTGAATACTTGACCATCTTCCATTGTTTTTTCCATTCGTCTCGTTCAGTCCATATGACAGAACCTGCTGTGGTCATCCAGTCAAGACATGATGCGACACGAGAAGGGCCATTATGTACAGGTAAGGTTGGCGGTGGTGCTGTGTTCCGTCTAAGAAACGGCATGGCTTGATAGGGGCTTCAGACTTGTGAGTTGCCACACTGGAAGCTGGTTCAGTCAGTTCTTTTCCCAAATGTGGTTATATGATAAGTTTTTCGTTTCATGGGGAAGTATCATGGGGAAGGAACAAGCTAGATTCATGACAATGGACGAGATAGGTAGCCTTGCGAAGTAGGTCATTACATATGTGGAATCTGGCACCCATATTGTTCGGTCCTTCCTTCCTCCTCGTCTTCTTCTCCCATAACAATTCCAACCAAGATCTTACCTGCAGGCAGACGTAGTTGCAGAGCCAGTGGCAGATCAGCCTTCGTTTCGAATTGTTGTTGGTGGGAGCGTGTGTTGATGCGTCGAGTATCGCAGTTGGGGCACCGAGGATTGCAACAATTTGGGCATGGGTCAACCGACACTTTCATACCCCCGTAACCACATACACACTATAAACCGTCAGAAATTGCCTTATATATAGTCAGAGGTGTGTGCTGTTTCATCACCACTCGGAACTTTTAGCCGAGTCTTGGGTCTCGAATGTGCACTTTTGCCCTCTTTTTCTCTTGTCCTCTTCACTTACACAGACCCAGACCCAGACAACCCTCCTTCGCGCTGGTGGTATCTCGACAATTCGAGGACATAAGAGAGGCGCAGCAACTTTGATCCCATCAGTTCTTTGGCCTATAGGATACCCAAGAGGAGTCGGCGTGAACAAGGCGTACGGCGAGAGCTGGATGCTCTGGATGGCCTCAAAGTGGTTCTCACGACAATTGTAATTTTCTGCCTTTTCATCCTCCGAAATCGCTTCAACAAAGTTGTCGTCTTTTGCCTTTTGGGGTTTCGGTCAGCCTTAAGAACATCCCTCCGCTGTAGGGTGGTCTGATGACCGTTCCCAAGTTCATTCCGGCAGCCCGTACCTGCAATTGAGTGGTCATGGATGATCTCATTGTCGCTATTCTCTTCTTTTTCGTTCTTGATTGTATTTTTCTTGTGTGGTTCGCCAATACTCAAGATGGTTGGGCGAGGACAGTAAGGCACTCATCATTGTTTTCCTTGTTGGGTTTACCTGCATGGCTTGAGTAGGTAGGTACTCTAGGTTGTAACCTAGAAAGCAACATTTGACTTCCACAAGTACAATTTAAAAAATCGTTCCAGATACTTCATTTGTCTCGCAGATCTCCTAGTTAACTTACTAGTTAGGATGTTGCAGGACAGTAGTGTCACTGGCAGACACCCTTTCCCAGCGCCGGCCACTTAGTAACCAGCGCAGCGAAGCCTCATGCAGCACAAGATAGTCGCTTTCGGTGAGCGGTGAGAGGTAGTACATATAGTCTGGGTCCCTCGAGACTCACATTATCGATCAATTTCAAAATGCTCACCTGCTTTATTAAGTTCTTCGTCCGATGCGATTTCATCGTCCAACGCGGTAAGTTGCGTGCTGTGCTACCATGATGTGTATTGTACCTGCAGATATGTCGTGTACCTAGTCTGGAACAGAGGCAGCTTCGAGGCGCTGTAAGTGTTCTTTAAATTTCAAACAGAAAGGCTACTGTGTTATATCAGTATTGGCATTCATACCAATTGCTGTGTTTTGAAAGACTATGTTATAAAATATCGATTTAGTAGCCCCAAGGTTGGTTATAGACATTTGACATGAAATAAACAGCGTTAATCTCAGTGTCCTCAAGGCCGATCATCTATTTAGGGTTGGACTGTGACACATCAAAGATGCCTCCAATGCGTACTCAACAAAACACCACCTTTCTGGGACCGATCATACCCTATATACTAGGTATATGACGTAGTTATCTTGGGGGGAAGTGTACATTAGTACCCGGGCTAGCAAGCCTGCAGGTGAACTGTACATTATTGGAGATGAGATATCAATATCGGTGCAGTCAACCCAGCCAATGCATCATGTCGTGCCAATTTCACGACGGTTAGGTCATACTTGAGATGGCACGGAACTCCCAATTCTTCAATGGCCACCTCCATTCCGACCTTGTATAGACTGATATACTTGTTTTACGTCAAAAACGAATTTCTATGGCTTATGCAGGCGCCCCTCCTGCATCGGCAGTTGAGATACAAGGCCAGCTATGGCGGCCAGCCTTATAACCCTTGCATCAACGGGAAGGCGCATAGATTCCGCGTGGACATTCCTCGTGGACAACATATCTATTCATCACTCAACGTTCCCCATAGAGCTCATAACAGCTCCCCAGTCTAAATATCCATCAAACCATATCGAAGGGTCAACCCCCTGAAGCATGTCGGGACTCCAAGGTATCTCATTCCACTCGGGCACTCCAAACCCATCCATCTGCATGTCGTTACCAGCTGGCGCTACAGGCCTTGCGATATCGCTTGTACTGCAGTCTTCCATCTCTGTGTCTCTCCGATCGGCATCTTGGATCTTGACCGCCTCTGTTCCAGATGAGACAATCTCTACCCATCGTTCCAGCTTCGCTCTTGTGATCCTGACCTTGATGGCACTCATACTCCAGAGATTGTGGTCTGAGCTACCGGGCTCGGTCGAGGATGCCTGGAACACTGCGTTGGCCTCTTCAAACTTGGAGTATATACCTGACAGTATCCCCGTGACATCCAAGTAGAGTCCCGGTTGGGACTGGATCTGTGACCGCAACGCAGCCACTGCAGAAGGTAACCTTGGGTCTGTACCCTCCCGAAGAAAGATGGGACTGGCATCTTGCGATGTGCCCCCATGTACACTGGGCGTCGTAACTGAAGGTGTAGCATGTGCAGAGCTGACGCTCGCCGCGTAGTCCGAGTCTGCTTGGTACAATTCCACATTTGGATTTGGTGCGCTGGTATCTTCAGGCATTGGCATGGGAGGTCTCGTTAAGGGGATCTGGGCTGTGAATTTCGTCCACCTGCCTAACATCGTCATACCATAGATCAGCTGGGCAGCTATCGGTGTGGTCTGCCGGTGGTACTCCGCAATCGGTATCGATAGCCAATGGTCAAAGAACTGCTTCAAGGCATTTCTTGATTGGTAGAATATGTCAAGTGCGGATGCAGACCCTAATGTAGGAGAAGTTAAGGATTCTGACATCTGAATTATTCGAGCAGTGTCGAGTAAGGGGGGTTCATATAAGCGGAGCATGGCTGTGTTAAGAAAGACCTTTATTACATCTGGGTAAACGACATTAGTAAGGGACTGGTAGGAATTTAGCCGGTAGAGTACTCACTATCGTTTTGAAGCTCATGAGGTAGCCCGAGTCGTATCTTGTCAAGCTCGGTATGAAACGCAGAAACATAGGCCGACATCGGTGCCGTTGGAAGACCGATAACTTCCTCGGTGGGTTCATCGGGGGCATTGAGTTGCGAGATACGCTCTGTCAAGTGTTGGATGCGAAGGAGTGCAACAAGCCGCGTATCTGTCTCATATTCTCTTTCTTGTTCTAGCACTGATAGACATTCTTGGATGTACTTGGTATAACGCATAGACTCGAATCGCTGAAACCCGAGTGCCATCCTAGAAACAAATTAGCTGCAGTTCTTGCCAGGTGACAGCGTTAAACTCACGATGATGATAAGTACCACACTCCCAGCAATGCTCTCCTCTCCTCGTTCGTGCGTGGTTTGGGCTGAAATGGTATCACGACCATCAATCTAGTTCGTTCAAGAACGGTCGGACTGCGGTTCAAACCTAGCTCTCCCACAAGCGTGGTGGCCAAGGCGATCAGATTGTGAAGTTGGGCATGCATAAAGCAGTGGTACTGATACCACGTAACTATAACAATGATCCCCAATAGTAGGTCCAGTGACCGCTCCGATCGGATGAGCATATGGTCTGCGACATGCTTCATCAGATGATACATCTGGGCTCTCATCGACTTCAGGCTACGAAGCGATGTGACCATGCGGATAGAGGCCATGAGAAACGGTCGGGTCTCTCGAAGCTTTGCTGCCGTGACACCATTTGGTACAATGACGAAGGGGTTCAGAGTCTGTAATTCCTTTCGGTAGATGTTGAGAAGCTCTTGGTCCGAAGCGGGGGGAGGAGGAGCATCACCACTGGTCTGCCTGCAGATACATTGCGGTGGAGCATAGGAGTTGTAGGTATCAGGAATTGACCATCCTTGAGTGTTGGATGGAAAAGAAGGTTGGCTCTCCTTTGACGAAGGCTTCTCTTGGTCAACAACATGAGGGTCTACCTCTGTTGGGATGCAGGTGGTATCTGTTGCTAGGTCGGCACTGGTCAAGCCGCCTGCTTTAAGAAGATTAACCAATCCATTGAGTCTTTCCTCTATTTGAGCAGTTCGACTAATTGGGCTGTATTAGCGACAGTGTGTTGTGGTGCAGTATAGGTACTATAAGTTGTTGACTGTGGGTACCGGGGTGACTTACGATGGTTTGACTGTTCTCTTTTTCCTCGGTCGATGGACCTGTTCAGTACAATTCTTGACCAATCTGTCACATCTATGCAATGCATGCGTCAGTCCCATTTATGCCATAGCCCCGGATAATTATGGAGAGCTTCCGGTGAGCCCCGGCGGACCCGGTGAATGGACCTCCGGATATTCGGTCCCCTCGGGACTCCGTGAAACCAAACCACACCACCAGAAGATAGAAGGTAAAAGGGGTTGAGTGAGTTAAATACCTATCGCATTTGGCTCCAGGAGAAGTATTTGAGCGTATACATTTGGCTTTTGCCGTAGAACACTGCGCACAAGCAGCTCCCCATTTAGCCGTTGCGGGCTTGGGTCTGTGATTGTGATTATCAACACTCGACATGATAGATCGATCGAGATAAGATCTGCGGCTGCATAAAGAGCATGCAGGAAAAAGAAAGAGCGGCGGAGCTTGCAAAAACAGGTGAACAAGTCCGGCGGACTTTTTGGAGATCTTTAAAAAGAGACCCGGCTCTGTTAAATAGGGTATGTATGCGTAGAGAGATAACAAAGCTGGGCTATTTTTATGAAACGACGTCAAATCAGGAGAACTGCGCGGAAAGTCTGTTTTGGGTGGGTCTAAAGGGGGTCGGGACATGGGTCGGACCTTTTACTATACGCCGTCCTTACTGGTAACCAATCGACCTATGGGACTTGAAGGAACCGATTCAGCTATTCGTAATTGTTTTGTTCATAGTCAACAACTATACTATGTGATTCTCGGAGTTATCAATCATGTTCAACAAATCAGAAGCTGTTTCGCATTGCAACACGGCGTATGTAAGCCGGCTGGATCGCCAATCATTCACAAAACATCTATCATCCAACCCAGCAAACAACGCCATGAATCCTCTTAAAGATATACATTTCAAAAAAGGTGAAGTAGAAGAAGTTATATCAATCAAAGCGCACATCCCGGAAACCCGGTACACTTGTTACAGACTGTCATAGACCTGACATATCTACATAATGATATCAGAGGAAAATCACAAGGTTGGAACAAAAAACACTCATAAGTTGAATGACTGCATGCTCTGCTACTTAGTGACTGCCCAGAAAAGATTGAAACGCATTCTAACAAAAGAAGCCCCTTATCGAGGCACCTGATACAAGCTCCTAGCCTTTGTACGCCCGTATGTCAAATACACCATATGATGATACATGCCGCCCTGGAGTCATTAGGTTGTGAAAACTCCCTCGGTCGGCTTACACAACTCCAGAAGCCCGACAGTTCCCATAATTCCTTCTGTATTTCTCATCAATGTCTTACTTGGATCTCGATACACCAGCACCAATAACTCCGGGCAGCTTCTCCTCGCCAACGCTGAAGAGCATGCCAATGGCCAGGTACAGGATGGTAAGGAGAGAGAGGGTAAAGCCGGCAAAGAGCCAGAACTGAACACTAATGTCCTGCTTGGAGCAAGCACCGCCAGCCCAGTGCGTGACGCTGCCACTCTTGGACTTGGTGCTAAGGCAGTGGCAAGAGAAGCAAGAATCATCGCCCTTACCGTACCTGCTTTGGCAGTTACCGTGGCCTGAGCAGTTACCAGTTCTCTTGTTGCACTCAGACTCAGACTTGAAGCACATGGAGGCAGGGACCTTGGAGAACTTGGGAAGCTCGGGGGCGGATGAGGTCTCGGCGGCGGCAGGCGCTTCGTGAACCTCCTCGATGGAAGAGATGACGGTCTCGGCCTGTCGGCGTCGAAGGTCGTGATCCTCAGCGGAGTCGGATGAAAGAGGGAGGAAAACCAAAGTGGTATCCATTTCGCCTGATTCGGCGAGCTTCTGGAGCTTAGGAAGCTCGTTCAGGAGGGTAGTGGGGTGATCGCCGTCCTTGTCAAAATGTTAGCCAAGTAGTACAAATAGCAAGATGAACAATCGAAATACCTGAGATCTTTTGTATGATGCAAAAGCAGCATTGCCACGGAAACAGCTGCCGTCCATAGCGACGATTCGGTTCAGGGGACAATCGGGCATTTTCATGATGCTCTGGAAAACTTCAGGATGCTCTCCATCCTCCTTGCTCTTATCCATGGTAAAGTCGGGCTGTGTGTTCTGAAGCCAGCCGAAGAACGATTCATATTCGAACGTGGGCATGCCATCGATGTTGATAACCAGCTGGCGCGGCGTCGCGGTCTTCTCATCAGAAAACAATGGCGCGGGAGTTTTGCCATATTTGTTCATTAAAGAGATGATTCTCTCCTCATCATCGGAGTCGGTGAAATCGCGGAATGATGGTCCCTCTCCGTCAGAGGCGAGACGCTGGTGCAGGATGAGGCGTGCTTCACTCGGAGTGAGAGTCGTCGTGGGCTCGATATGGTGGGATCCCCGTAGGATGTAAACTTTGGCGAGATCGGAAGCAGAAGCAAAGCCTGCAAGGGCTGCGCTGAGCCCAATGGTGAGCTTCATTTTGATGTGGATTGATGAAGCTTGTTGTCTGGGTCCAGCTGAGATAGCTTGGAGTCGCAAGCTTGATACGCAACGCGAATCGGGGATGATGCACGTGTCGGGTTTGCGGCCTGGAGTTGTTCCGTCATACAGTGCATAGAGTGTTATTGTCTCAGCCAAGAATTTCAACTATCAAGGTCCAAGCATCCATTACTGAAACACTACAGAAGTTGATAGAGCCTAGTTTAAATTAAATCAGAGTAAATCGTATCTAAATCATAAAATCACATGTAAACATCATAAAGAACAAGCTGTGTGCCTGTTCCTCTCTTTCTCTGCCTAGGGGCAGGCAGGCGCAATAAAGCACAGTGTCTTTATGACGCACACGGTCGGTAGTAGATAGTGGGCTTGTAACCGCGGAACAGTCATGGCTTCTACCTCTGCCATTATGATCACTGCTTTCACTATCGTCATGATGCGTATCATTCGTTGAATTCGCTTCTTACATAGCGATAAGCTTCGCATTTTTCTTCTTTATAACAGGGCACTCCCCTTTCTTTGATCGCCTTCGCCTCACGGCAAAGGCAAAGGCGCCATGTTGGCTCGGCAAGCTGTTCTGCGACGAGCAACTCTCGCCCAGCCCCAGCCAACTCGACGAATCCTCGCAAACCAAATTCGACCTCTCAACCGAACGATATCTTTTTTGCCATGGCGTAAAAAGGAACCCGAGCCTCAAAGTATACCGGTATACTTTGCGAACCCCAATAACCCCAACAATGTCCAATTCGGCCATGTGAGTGCGGCGGAGGAGAAGAAGTTTTGGAGAAAGGTAAAATGGTCTTTTCGCCATTATCGCTTCCGGTATGTTATTTGAAAGTCATGTAGCGTAACTGCCATAACGCTGGTGCTAACACTTCGTTAAGTCGTTTCGCGTCTACCGTCATCATACTATACATGTGCTGGCAAATCTTCTGCATTATTGTATTCGATCCCTTATTCGATTGGGCTGATGCTGAATGGGAGGCTTTGTCTGATAAGGAAAAGGAGGAAGCCGAGGCAAACCACGATCCCGAGGAGCCGTTGGTATTCCTCCCCTTTCCCTTCACGACGGAGGAAGTCAAGCAGCCACCCTATCGTGGTTCAGACCCAGAATGGCAAACATTTGTCAAGGTCAGCCAGGACAAGAAACTCCTACAGGAGATTAAGAATGGTCTGGCAAATGAGATCAAGCGTGGTGTTGAGAGAAACCCAGCCTTTAACAAACTCCTTGGAGGGGAAGTGGCTGTAAGGAAATTCTGGCTTGACATCATATTCCCACCCGCCCCTCCACCGATACACTACGTTTCTGGAATTATGATTGACGAAGAGGGCATTTTTTGGGGTGACCGACCCATTGATTCGACCGCCGCCAGCACACTCGCCAAAGCTCTTTACCCCAAGGCTCTTGCAATGGGTTGTTGGACATTTGTTAGCTTTCTGGCAAAACAGATCGCGCAGGATGTCGGGAAAGGTGTTGGTTTAATCGAACCAGATCCTCCTGAATCTGCCTGGCAACATGTGCCAGTGGGTAGCCTACCTGGCACAATGCCACAGCAAACCCCTAGAGTGGTGGTCAAGCACAATCCTAAAACGCAAACCTCAACGCTCCCACCCGCCCTCAATGAGATCCTGGGTGCTGCATTTGGACCAGATGCGAAACTAGACCCACGTCTTCAAGCTGCTAGCTTAGCTGGCGCGTTCGCCTTTTTGCGATATTGGAAACCTACGAGGACTTTGCCCTCGAGAGGGTGCATCAAGGTCGACGGTATTGTCGAGTTAAAGGGGAAGACAGCTGTCATGGCTGTTCTGGTTGCAGGCTACTACGACCCAAAAACACGCCAGTACGTTGCTGTCCAAACTCGACTGAAACATTTAATGCAGTTGAGACAGCGACCAGCACCTGGTTAAGCTAGACTTACATAATTTTACACGAAAAACAGCGAAGAATTGAGCATGGCTATGGGCGGCGCCTGGAGGGACTTGATTAAAGATACCATAGGAGTCTGGAATATCAACGTCTGATATTGGATTGATTCAACTAGATCGTGCAACAAGTGCCGTATCGAAAACATTTATATGCGCCCTATAACCCTGTATCCTTGGGTTTCTTCCGCGAATGAAGTAAAAATATGCATCCATATACCCGCAACACCAATGCCAATCCATTCCGTACCCTACTCATAAAAACTACCACCGAAGACCTCCCCCATATGCATTCAACATCCAAGCTGGACTCGAAGGAAGAGGACGAGGGGGTGGTGCCATGGCCATACCTGTAGTCAACAACATTCTATCATACCCCGGCAAACGCATGTGAGACACCTAGTTCCGCAGCACGTTGGCGGTGATGGTGAACACCTCGAGCTCAACCTCTGGGCCTCCTGGTACCCGCTCCTCTCGAGGAATAGCGGCAATAAGATGGGTCTCGATGACATTGATTCCCTGATGCAGCATAGCCTCAAAAGCGCGCTCATGGGGCTGCTGGCCAGGAGCTTGATGGTGGATGGGCTTGAGAGGTTGCTTGTTCACTAATGTCCACAAGCTGTACTGTCTGTTTTGCAAGTGGTTGGGTATCGCGGTAACGACAAGGATTCGTGTGAGATGGGATGCCAGGTTGATAGTAGCAAATTGTTCCATCTCCTTGGGGTTTGGCTTGACCGTCACAAGTATAGGGCTGTGGGACTGAAGGGTTGGGTGAACTTGTATTTTGACAGTTTCGATGAGAGCATCATCAACACCTGCATTCATTAGCGATGACCATAGAGAAGCAGGCAGTGACAACTTACCTTTACCGGGTCGACGAGGATGCTTCTGGTCCATATAACCATTAACCAAGGGATTGGTTATTGGCTGAGGTGGCGCGATAGGAATGGGAGCAAAAACGGGACCAGTTGCAGCTGTAGGAATCATAGTAGTAGCCTGGCCAGCATGGAGAGCGTTCTGTGGTTGTGGCACAACGGCCGGTGATGCGACAGGGGCGGACTCTTCTTTCGTGGCTGCTTGTGTAGATGGACTTGGAGATGGAGCAGCGGAGAGGACAGAAGCACTTCTGGCCTTTTCCAGCTGGGGGTTGACGGCCAGAGCCGGTGTAGAAGTGCGCGTTGTACCGTTTACGTTGAGACCGTTTGCCATTTCTTTTTGTTGAGCCGGCGCCGGCGAATCTGCAGAATCCCGCTGGCCTCCAACGTGAATGGTAATTTTCTTAGGTCCCGGTGTAGGAGTATCGCTGGTTCCGCCGACCTTGAGTTTGATCTTTGGTTGCGAGGGTTCAGGGACGTCAGCCTGTGCTTCTTTAAGTTGTTCGTAAAAGAACTCCTATTCAACGAGTTAGCGATGTCATTGTGCACAACTTCAATTACAAACCTCAAGTTCTTGTGCGACGGAGTAGATTTCGCTACCCTCCTCGTTGAAAAAATAGGCGTTGGTCCAAAGCAGTTTTGCTCTCTCCTCAAAAGCAGCCCAGGACTTGAAATCGCTAATACCTGTGCTACCGCCTCGACCATGCATGCCCCTTGTTGCCCTCTGCAACTTTCTGAGCGACATGGGGTCACTGATGACTTTATAGTATTCTTTCAGGGTGCGAGGCGGTAGGTTAATAAAAGCTTCGAAGTAAGGACCATCATATCTGAAATAAGTTAGCAATCGTCCAGACAACTCTCGACCGGGTACGTACCCTGGGTCTTCACGACGTATAAGCTCCTCGACGAGCTTCTCCTGTGCTTGCTGGAAAGACAAGCCCTTGTAGGGCACATTTTCGTACTGGTGGTCGGGCTTTGCCGCTGGCGCTGCTGGCTTTGGTGTCTCTTTACCTCTTGTTAAGGCTCTTCTGGCTGGCGTACGGTCGGGGCCCTTTCGCTTGAGGGTGATGGTGGTTCGTCTGCGAGACGGCCGCTCTTCTTCCTCTTCCTCGTCCTCATCTTCTTCATCGTCTTCTTTTTCTTCGTCATCTTCAGGCTCGTCTTCATTGTCTTCATCCTCATCGTCCTCCTCGGCCTCGCCATCATCTTCTTCCTCACCATCTTCATCGGGGAACGGAGTCGGCAAGGCCTGGTAACCACGAACTTCATATGCTGGGTTCGTTTTGGTCATGTAATTGCTGACAGCCTTCCTGATTCGTTCCGCATCTTCGAATTCTGGAGTGTTTCGAGAATAGAATTCCTTCGCGTTGCTGATCATACGTTTGAAGTAACCCTCTAGCTCGGAGAGATCTTTGAATTCGCCATTGTTTAGTTTGGTCTCGATCATCGATAACGAGATGGGCATGCGCGTCTTTTCGTAATATTCATCGTTTTCATCGCGGGGAGGTAGCTCTTCGAAATTTGTTGCGACTAGACGGCCACTGTTGATTGGGTTAGTACAGCTAAATAAGGCTGTCCCATGTGCTCAAATACCTTTTATCGGCAGTTTTCCGAAGGTGTTCCAGAAAAGACAACCCAAAAGCTGTTGTAGACTCTGCGGTCTCGCCTTTGGAAAGGTCAAAATCGTTCTAGCTAGTGTTAGTTCCTGTGATATAAACATTGCATCGTTGCGCATCGAGTCATATTGAATTGAGTTCTGCGACATGCGCGCATACAATGTTTTGCGAAAGGATACCCGAACTTACAGTAAGTCTACGACGCTTAGAGCTTCTGTCATCGTTCTCAGCCGAGGAGGCCCCATTGGCCTTGCGTTTGCTTTCCATGGTGATTATAATCGATAGGGTCGCCTAAACTCGCGCATAAAATCGCCATACACGGTACGTGCTCCAAGAAGTTCGTCGAGGCACAATTGGAGATCGCAAACTGTAGGCTCGAGGTCGTTGCGACGGCGCTGGTGTGGATTTTGACGCGTGCTGGCTAGTCCAATAATCGCGTCAAGCAGGGTAGTTTCTTAGGACAGGGCAGTTGACAAGGCCCAGAATTAAATAATGCACGGTTGGTAAAATATATTCCAGAACCTTTGCGATATACCGCACTGCTCTAGATTATCGCGGGTCTTTGCAGCGCTTGTAAAAAGCTCCGATGCTGTCGTTTTTGAAGGTGGTGGTAGATGGGGCGGGTCTTGCCAGTATTGCCAGCTGAGGTTTCGAGGTACATGTTGGAGGTACCCGCACTCTGAACCATGTGCGTGCCTGATAGGTCAGTAAGGCAACAAGGCAGAAATATCATTTGCGAGAAAACGCGAGCCAAAGTTAACAAATTGTTGAATTATTCCTCACAATAATAAATGATAGTTGAACTTTTGTGGAAGGTATTGAATATGCATGCTTAGTTGCTACTGCCTTTATGTGAATTGGGTTTCATGCGTTCAACCGTCAGAACATCATCCATGACATCGTCTGGAAGTGATCGCCTGCGCTATGATCGTTTGCCTACCTATATCATGATGCAGTTCAAACGAAAACAGATTAATGATGGTTCAATGATTATAATAAATATCGACATGTCATATGTATTGGAACTCAGCCCTTCTCTTTATGCGGTATTGTATACTCTAGGATAGACCAGAAACGCTTATCCAGTCAACCAGCCGTTGCATTACGCCGAAAACTTATGGCCATCATGAATACCAGGTTGTTATGAGGGGCAGCAGCAGCACAGAGCTAAGAACTGGACCCAAATGGCGGTCGTGGGGCAGCTGCTAAGCTCTCGAGCTCCTATTCTTCAACCCCACATTGACCTCATTGTTTAGATAGGAAGCTCAATGACTGCGGCAACTTTCACTTCATCACCATAAAGATTCACAGTAACCTGACCAAAAAAGATGGCTGATACACCGAGTGACCCGCCTCCGGACTACGAAAAGTCTGCCGCCAGTCAAAGCAATGCTCCACGACCACTACGCAAAGGGCCTTTACCGCTAGACCTCCCTATCCTTCAGCATCTCAACTCAAAGCGAGTGATTCTTGCATCTGCATCTCCTCGCAGAAAGGCATTGCTACAGCAGGTTTGTATAATCGTTTCATCGGTCTCATTATACTTTCTCACATCGTTTAGTTTGGCCTCACAAACCTTGAGATCCTCCCATCTACCAAGCCTGAGAATCTTGACAAAGTCGCATTGGGTCCATTCGAATATGTAGCTGCGACAGCTCATCAGAAGTGCATGGATGTCTACACTACCGCTTTGGAAGTGCATCTGAAGTCTATCCCTGACCCTGATCTTGTTATCGCTGCGGACACAGTCATCGTTACCAAAGATGGTCGCATTCTTGAGAAGCCTCGAAGTGAAGCCGATCATATTCGCATGTTGAAGCACCTTCGTGACCAGCGAATGCACAAGGTACTGACATCGGTCACGGTCCTTGCTCCTAGGGAGGACGCGAGGGCCCCTGGTTATGAGATCGATAGCTACACAGAAGAGACCAAAGTGTTCTTCCTGAGTGAGAGTGAGGGTCTTCCTGATGATGTGATTGAGGCCTACGTCAAAACTCGTGAAGGCGCGGACAAGGCGGGTGGTTATGCTGTCCAAGGCATCGGCGGTATGTTGCTTGTTGAGAAGATTGAAGGAGGCGTAGACAACGTTGTGGGGCTTCCAGTTAGAAGATGTCTAGCTCTGGCCGAGAAAGTGATATTTAAACAGCAACAGGAGGATTATGATGAGGAGGAGGAGGAAAGTGACTAAATAAAGATGGGCATTTGGTGATGGGAAATTCTAGATGCGAGAAATTTTATGCAATTCGAGCTCATAGGCAACGTCACTGAACTACGACATGGCTGCTTGTGGAGTTCTTGTTCACATGCAACAATGGCTTGGAGATACGAAGGTACAGCAAAAGTTCGATCACATATCCAAAGCGCACGACGCGACAGTATTCATTATAAACTTGTTCTCACGGGACAAATACATACTATATATACGTTTGGCACGGGACTGCGCTGTTAGGAAGGACTCAGACTCATGTGGACCTCAAGCCCATTCATACAGTACCCAGGCTGCCAGGTTCTTGCCGATATGGATCCAATCGATACCTAACCAGAGAATGCTGCCTTTCACATGCAATGAAATAAGGGAACGGGTTTCATAAAATCATAGAAGAAAACGTGAATTCACCTTGCGTACAACTTGGCAGCTGTTAATACGTGTTCATCGTCACTGAGTTCAGTGGCTGATGTGACTTGTACACCTGACTTACTGAGATTGGGCTTCACTGGAAGAGGTCGCTGTTGACTACAACATTAAAGATGGATTGACCTTGGGCTTGAAGTTAAAAGAGGAAGGCAAATATGCCAGAACCCGAGATGCATCTTTTCTTCCACCTCTGTGAGTTGTTCCTTCCCCAGTGTGGCTTTAGCAGTACCTGAAGTTGACTAATAAAAGGTGCCTTCTATTTCTGGCAGTCCTGATCTGCGAGTGAGGCAGGTACCTGCGATAAACATTGGTCGCTGTCTTCTTGCTGATGCGGGATGATGCCATTTTTAAGTTGGTTGCCCAAGTCAGGGTCCCTCCTTCCTTTAGTCTGTTGTGCCTTTCACATGATAAAGTCGGGGACTACCATACCCTTGCATATTGTTTGGAACTTACATCAACATCAACACAAACACAGCCATTACTTCTTTACTCTTTACAGAACACTGTTCGTCCGACATCCATAAACTCACAGACATGTCTTCTCCCAATAACAATAAGTCGCCCTCAGCTGGCAACCTCGACGGCGCCGGCGACGAGAGACCCCGGCTCACTGAAGAGGAAAAGAAGCAGAATCACATTGCATCCGGTATGTTGTTTCTTACACACACCCTATCTATTGCATGACTCTTTCGTTTTGCATATTTCCCTCCAAGGCCTCTGGCTTATTATTATTATAATGGAAAAGAACAAAAGCGCCGTCAAGCGATTCGCGAAGGCTTTGATCGTTTGACAGAGCTCGTACCCGGCCTGGAAGGACAGGGGAGATCAGAGGGCCTTGTGCTCAAGCGCACAGTGGACTACATGCGTGAGCAGATTGCAGAACGCCAAAGACTGATTGCCCGTATAGAAGCCGCCGGCGGCCAGGTTGATGAGCAACATAGGAGGTAGGTGATCGTGTGATGAGGTTTAGTACGACTGGTCCAGCCCACTGACAATGTATATAGAGATTTGTATCAGCAGCTTCAGCAACTATCGAATTTGCAGAACCAGCAAAACCAACAAGCCCAATAGAGTTGGCAAAACCTGCAAAACATGCGGCAGAACATGCGGCACAACATGCAGCAACACATACAGCAAAATATACGGCAAAATATGCCGCAAACCCAGCTGCAAAACCAACAAAACCAACAGAATGGGCAAGACCAGCAAGACCTGCTGCGAGACCTGCTAATTGATCTGGAAATTGAGCTGCAAAAATACCGAAACCAACAGAATGGGCAAAACCAGCAAGACCAGCTAAATCAGCAGCGAACCCACCAAAACCAACAGAATTGGCAAAACCGGCAAAACCGGCTAGAACAACAATACCTACACAATGCACAAGTCCTAGTAAACGAATACCTACGAGACCGAGAAATCCTAGAAGATTCCAGACCAGGGAATTAATCTGTTAGCTTGAGTTTTTGACGCATGGTGAGCTTTGGTTTGGATCGTGCTTAAACTTGGAGGCCGGGTTTGAAACTACATTAATACATACAGCAGTCAATCAGCGTTCTAAAGTCGTGCTCCACTTACAGTATAGCTGAAAGGAAACGCTGGTGAGGGTAATGGTCATGCTTTAATAAATCATTTTTACACTTGTTACTACATTATAAACATACGTGATAGATGTTTAGGCGAATGTTTCTACCATGCTTCTTAGCCGGTCTCGCAAATCTTCCGGCGATAATCTCTCTTTGCCCAGCGCAACCTGCTGGTTCTTCACGTCGTCTTCTCCGACAACTAGAATCTGGCTATAACCGTTACCTCGAGCCTCCTTGATCTTAGCCCCCAAAGGTCGAGCAGTTGTATCCACGTCCACTGCCAACCCAGTCGGTCGAAAAGCATGCTCCGGGCCAGGCAACACGCCATTCTCTAGCTGTTCATAGAGCTGCTTGTTTTTTCCAAGCAGAACATCACGTACATTTTCGGCCCAATCCACGACAGGGGCGGAGGTGTTGACTGTGAGGATAATGGCCTGACGAGGATTTAGCCAGAAAGGCCACTTTCCATCGTATTTCTCGATCAAGAGTGCCATGAGGCGTTCTACAGAGCCTAGGACAGCGCGGTGGACCATAACGGGTCGGACGGGTCCGTACTCAGCGAGAAGGGTAGGATCCTCGGTTGTCTCGCCTCTGGCCTCATACTCTGGAGCAGGTGCTTGGTATTCGAGTTCGAATCGCTTGGGAAGCTGGAAATCGAGCTGAATAGTAGCTGTCTGGTGTTCCTTTCCATCGGAGTCCGTGAGAACAATATCAATCTTTGGACCATAGAAAGCACCGTCTCCTTCCTTGACACCCCATTCCATGCCTGATGCGTCCAGCGCTCGCTTTAAAGCATTCTCAGCCTGATCCCACTCTTCCTCGGTGCCTATGTAGTGGTCTTTGGGCCGAGTAGAAAGCGCCAAACGGTAGCTCGCGCCGAAACGAAGAACTGTGTAAACGACCTTGACAAAATCCAGGGTCTTCTTGATTTCTTCTTCCACCTGGATAGGACGGCAAAAGATATGTCCATCATCCTGATGGAAACGTCGCACACGAGTAAGTCCACTCAATGAGCCTGATACTTCGTTACGGTGTAACGGGCTGAAGTCGGCATACCGCACGGGAAGATCCCGATAACTGTGCCGTTTTGAAGCGAATATGAGGCAGTGTCCGGGACAATTCATAGGTTTCAAGCCATAGTCTCCCTCCTCTTCCTCTTCTGGCTTCAGATTTTCTTGGTGGCTCCCACAGCATCCATCATGTTGCGGCGGCGGTGGTTCTGTGTTCCCTCTCACAGCGTACATATCGTCCGCATAGTTTTCCAAATGGCCTGACTTGGCCCATAGTGACTTTTTGTAAATGGTTGGCGTGATGACCTCCTCGAATCCATATCTCACATATTGCTTTCGTAAAAAATCGACAAGCCTGTTGAAGATTCGCGCACCATTCGGCAGGAATATGGGAGAACCAGGGCTGTAGATCGAGTTGATGAAGAGTTCTTGTTGGGCGCCAAGTTTGCGATGGTCGGGAGGTTCTCGCTTTTCGGTCTTTTGGGAGTAGAATCGACTACGCGAAAGGCATTGCGGACATGTCCATGGTCTTCTTAGAGTGGTATTAAAGGCCAGCCGGGCAGTTCTTGAGCGTATCATGGCTCCTTCGACACGCAATGGCGCCAGACAACGATTGACGTTCAATATTTGTTGCGGAAATATGACGATCTAAAATTCAGAACCCACCTGAGATCGTCTGGCAGAGGCATGGCAGCTCGTTACTGCTTAAAGCTTAGCGGACAGCCCGGGCCGCTATTCTTAGCGGTCAGTTATCGCCTATCGGCAAAGGCAGAAGGCTGGGTCTCCAGTGGACGTAGTGGTTGACCGCTGAAGTCGGGTCGCGTCCGAGGGTTTGTTTTGCAGACAAAGCACAATTATCGTATCGACATAGTCTATCTCGATGGCCGTATGATTATAATTTGAATCTTTGAAGTCTCACACTCTCTGTACGTTTCCTGTTATGCAGCGCTCATTGACATCCAATGTGGCATGAGCCTTTCTTTGTGCGACTTTGACCCCTCCTTCCTACGCTAACAGCCTAAGTGAACCCCGCCATTAAACAAACAGAGCAACTAGGTTGAGCATCCATCCATCGGATCTTGGCTAGGCCAAAATTCACGAATCATCTTCATACCGTAACTTAGACTTCGCTCTCCGCAAACGAAAACACCATACTATTCGAGTAGCCATTTATCCTCCAAACCTCGTGCGTTTGGCTCCTTCGACTGTCCTCGCGGCTCTTGCGGACATAAGCCGCCGCTAGCTCACATCATGAGCTTCACCATCGAAGTCCCGGGTGATGCGAATCCGCTATCCTTGCAATCACTTTATCAGACACTACAGTCTGCCACTTCACACGAATATGCGCAGCGTCAAGCGGCAGGCAACCAACTAACATCATGGGAGCTCCAGCCCGGCTACTACTCCTCCTTGCAGGTCGGTCTAGCAGCAATTCTTAGGCTTTATATGCGAATGCTGACCAACTATTAGGCCATCTATCTTGACAAGTCATTGGCGTACGAAGTCCGATTCCTTGCAATTATCCAACTTAAGAATGGCATCGATCGATATTGGCGGTTATACAACCAGGTTAAAAACAGCATCAAATCGGAAGAGAAAAGCTTGATACGTTCGCGTTTGTTCCAAGGATCTATCGAAGAGGAGCACTCGAATCTTGCTCTACACAATGCGTTAGTGGTAGCCAAAATCGTTAGGATCGATTATCCTGGGGAGTGGCCGGATGCTATGGGAAATATTATCGAACTCCTGCGTTCGACACGAAATGGCGACCAAAGGCACCTACATGGTATCCTCGAGATTCTACTTCGCGTAGTCAAAGAGCTAGGCACAGCACGAATGAGGAGGAACCAAACCGCTCTGCAATCTGTGACCCCAGAAATCGTTCATGTTCTGTCCGAGGTCTACTCAGAAAAGTCACAGGCATGGATGGGATTTCTTACTGGTGGCCCAGGAAACCAAGAAGAAGTTAACCTGGCCATGTTGAACAGCTTGCTTTCTCTTAGGGTACTGCGCCGACTTGTCATTATGGGTTACGAGCAGCCCCATAGCGACAGCACAGTTGAGCAGTTCTGGACTCTGTCGCAGACCCAGTTCGGGCAGCTTCTCGGTTTCGTCAGCCATGACTCCACGGTTCCTACAAATTACCAAGATATTGTGGGCAAGCATTTGCTCCAATTTACCAAGCTGCACATTGACATGGCGGAGCAGCATGCAGCCAGTTTTGTGTTCCTTCCCAACTCCATTCCTTTGGTGCAGTCATACTGGGAATTGGTTGCAAAGTTTGCAGAAGTTTTTGACAAGTCGGGTGGTATCCGACAAGGCCCATCAGAGACTGGGTCTGCAAAGTCCAAGGTGGAAGGCCCAGTTCTAGAGAGGTTGGCTCTCAAAGGACTTTTGCTCCTTAGATCATGCGTTCGAATAGCCTTCCAATCCGTCCAAACTTTTAGGTGGAGAAGTCAGGAAACCAAGGCCGAGCAAGAGAGAGCGAAGAATCTTGTCAAATCGGAACTTCTAAAGCCCGATCTTGTTATCCAAATCGTGAACTCCATCATTACCCATCTTTTTGTCTTCCGCAAGTCGGATCTTGAAGGCTGGGAGGAGGATCCAGAGGAATGGGAACAACAAGAACAGAGCGAAGGCAATGCTTATGAGTGGGAAGTACGGCCATGCGCTGAAAAGTTGTTCCTCGATCTTCTCACAAACTACAAGGACTTGCTGGTCCCACCACTGTTGTCATACTTCCAGACAGCGCAAGATCCCCAGGCTGACATCGCTACCAAAGAAGCTGTGTATACCGCAATGGGCCTTGCGGCTGCTCACGTTCATCACGTTTTTGACTTTGATGCTGTTCTGGCTTCTACAATTGTCAATGATGCTCGTTTACAGGGCGGCCTCTGCAAGGTGTTGCGCAGGCGAATAGCCATTCTTGTGAGTCAATGGGCGCCTGTCAAACTAGACGACTCTAGTCGACCGATAGTCTACCAAATTTACCGTCATTTCCTCAACCCTGATGACGAGACCAACGATGTAGTGGTCAGAATCACTGCGGCCCGTCAATTGCGCTGGATCGCTGATGAGCTTGACTTCAATGTCGATGCCTTCCTGCCGTATACATCCGATGTTTTGTCCCAGCTCATCGACCTTGTTCAAAATGTCGAAGTTGACGAAACCAAGCTGGCGATCCTGGAGTCTATCCGAATCCTGGTCCAACGCATGGAAGATCAAGTGTCACAGTTCGGAGACCAACTCATGTCTGCTCTTCCGAGAGTCTGGGAGAATTCAGGGGCTGAAGAATATATGATTAAGCAGGCAGTCACCTCGATCTTCGCGGCTCTCGTTATGAGCATGGGTCCTGACTCTCAGAGGTATCAGCATTTCATGTTACCGCTGCTCTCTGAGGCAGCTCGCCGGGGATCGGATCTGCATCTCCACCTCATCGATGAATCTTTGGAGCTGTGGAACAACATTCTTATGCAGAGTCACGCTCCACTGGCTCCTGAGTTGGTCAATCTCGCCGAGCTTGCGCTTCCTCTCCTTGAGTATGATAGCGAAACGGCTTCTTTGGCTCTACAAGCTGTGGAGTCTTATATCCTCCTCGCTCCCGCATCTGTCCTGGAGGATAGGCTGCGTCGCCCAACCTTGAACGCTCTGGCTAATATCCTAGATTCTAAGAGTAGGGAGCAAGTTCGTCTTGGCACGAGCTGCATCGAGAACCTCATTCGCGCTGCAGTCGAACTTGGTGGATCTACTGGTGTATCAGTCATTCTTCAGGACATGGTCGAAATCGGGTTCATGAACAAAATACTCGGGAACCTTCGCGACGCATGGGAATCGCATCAAACTACTGGCCCTAATCGAAAGGTCAGCAAGCTCAGCACAATCACCGAGACAGACTACTTCGCAATCTTGGCACGCCTTGCACTTTCGGAGCCTACTCTCTTTACCCAGATGCTGACCAATATGGGTTCTCTTGATCAAGTCTGGTCCTGGCTATCAGAGGAGTGGTTTACGCATATGGCTGGCATAGACCATATTGAGCGACAGAAGCTTTACCTTTTGGGTTTGACAAGACTTCTAGAACTGCCTTCACCTGTTCAAGAACTGGTGCTGAGCAAGCTTCAACAATACTTCGACATGTGGATCAATGTGATTTCCGAGCTGCAGGACGGCGTTGTCAGCGGCACTGATACCCTTATCTGGGGTCCATTGGAGCCAACCGAATATGATACCCCCAAGACGATCGCTGAGAGCAACATGTCAGCCAAGGACCCTATACACACTGTCCACGCTTTCGACTTCGTCAAGTTACGTCTTCAGGATCTGGTGAACAGAGTCGGAGGCGAACAAGCCTTCCAGGAGCATTGGGCAGCCAATGTTGACAAAGATATTCTGGACAAATTCCAACAGATGGCGTCCGGAGTGCAGCAGCAACAAGAGTAGAAAATGAGCTTAACTCTACGCCGCCTGGTTGGAATGGCCTTGTAAGAATGGAAACGAGAATCCGCGATAGCTTTACAGCAGAGTTAGATAGATCATTGATACCGAATTGGAATTAGAGAACTGGAGGCTTTCTTCGGCAATTGACTTCTCTTGCTTAGAAACTGGCCAAGTGATATCTACAAACTATTTTCGTTTACGTCTCTTCGGAAATGCCTCCCATCTATAGCTTGCTCTGTCCCTCCTCGGGTATCTTAATAACAACCTTTCCCCAGGTTCCCCTACCTCCAAGGGCCTTCAACGCAGCTCCAGTCCTCTCCAGACCAACAAACTCCTCATCCGTGTACTCTGTACCCTTGAGCTTTCCCTCCTTCACGAGCCCCATGATACCCTCCCAGACCTTGGGAATCATCTCCTTCTCATGAATAGAATACGCGCCCCAGTGCAGTCCCACGATGGAGATGTTCTTCAGAAGAACCTTGTTCATCGCCACCTTTTCAATCTTGCCAGCAGCGAAGCCGATGACGAGAATGCGTCCGTTCCATGCTGTGCACTTTGTGGAGAGGTCGACTAGACCGACTGGATCGTAGACGATGTCGACACCACGGGACTTTGGTGTTAACTTCTTGACCTGGGCGGGCCATGAAGCGTCGTTGTAAGAAATCACATGGTCGGCACCATATGACTTGGCAACATCGAGCTTGTGCTGTGTCGAAGCTGTCGCAATGACAGTTGCGCCAAAGGCCTTGGCCACTATTACATATTAGCTTAAGAATAAACAATGCTTGAACGTCTCATACCTTGGACAGCAGCAAGACCAACACCACCAGCCGCAGCATGGATGAGAACATAATCGCCCTTCTTAATGTTCGCTCTCACAACGAGAGCACCATAACTTGTCGGCGCAGTGACAAACAGACCAGCAGCCTCTTTGAACGACCAGCCATCGGGAACAGGCAGGAGAGTGTTCTCGGCAGCACAGATCTTGGTCGCAAAAGCACCCTGCGACGCGCCAAAGACACGCGATCCTACAGGGAACTTGGGGTTAGAGCCATTGCTAGGTGTGGCGACGACTGTGCCAGCGAATTCGGCGCCAGCAACCCAGGGAAATGCTGAATAGAATTAGTATCTGATGAGTTTATTTATGTTGAAGGACATACGAGGTTGGTTCTGGTATTTTCCTTGGATCTGCAGAATGTCGAAAAAGTTGGCTGCTGCGGCGTGTACTTGAATGAGATATTGATCCGCTGAGGGTTTGGGATCGGGAAGGTCAGTGACCTGAAGTTGATCAGGGCCCTTATCAATTGTTAGTTAATGATCAATTGGATGCCAAGATGACAAGTTTACCTTGAGATATTCGGTGATTTGGATCCCGCGCATGATGAAGGTATTGAATATGTGGTGATGCAATGAAATTCAGTCGCTAAAATGAATAGACAGGTCTAGGTTTCGCGATAAGTACTGAAAGTGTCGTGATGGAAAATTACAGATGATGAAAAGAGGTCATAGGGAGGTTACAAAGACAAGATTTATTTAATAGCTGGCGTCGGGTACCTTGTTGCGGCAGCATGTTCCAGAGTCTGGGGTTACGCGGGGAAGACATCCATGAGCCGAGGCATCTTCCCCAGCGATCGGCCCCATCGTCACACCCCAGCTTCACTCAGTAGCACTACTTTCATCAGAGTACAATGACATCTGCACATCACTGGTATTCGCATCATTGGTATTTGAACACGCTGAAAATGATATTCTGTTTTGTCCTAACAACATAACCGAACCATGCTTCCGTAGGATATATCTCTCCTAGTGCCAAACTGTATTAATCAAGTTGCTTGACTTATTCTCGTCACTCGTAATGCCACGCCTTGCTGGATAGAGTGGATAAATCCTCTACCTAGAAGCCCCGGAGTTATTTACCTCGAGTCTGTACAATTATCCAGACAGAAGATGTTCAATGGCACCCTGGACGCTTCCGCCACTTCGTCTCAAGGCAGCAACGTTTCGATCAAAGTCGAAGAATCCCATATCGTTCAGTTGACGCAGTTGCTCGGCGTATCGCTCCTCCGGGGGTCTGTTGTCAGCAGGCGCTGGAGGGCTCGCACCCATTCCACCGCCACCAAACATTTGCATCATCTGCTGCATCATCTCCGGGTTCATACCAAAGGGGTTATTGGCCTGGGCGCCTCCAGCGCCTCCAGCGCCGGGGAAGAGCGCCGCAAATGGGTTCGGGGGAGTCTGACCAGTGGTCGAGCTCTGCTGTTCACCACCTTGGCCGGGTGTTGTTCCAGAAGTTTGCGCACCAGCCGCATTGTCAGTAGCGCCTTGGCTAGGAGTGTTGCCTGAGCCTGTCTGTCCTTGCGGTTGAGCAGGGCTTCCATACATTTGGTTCAGAGCTTGAAGCTGCTGCATCATCTGTGAAAGATCAGGGGGGTTGCCTGCGCCTCCTTGACCTCCCATCAAGCCTCCAAGACCAAACAATGGGTTTTGTTGGCCAGAAGGTGTTTGGCCAGCATTGCTCTGGGCATCTCCGCTCTCTGCTCCTTGAGGTGTCGTGTCGGTAGCGCCAGGAGCAGGAAATCCACCAGCTCCTCCACCTTGCATGTTTCGTTGCATGCGCATTGCTTGTGACATCATCTGAGGGTCGGTCATCATCTGTCTCATCATTGGAGAGCTGATGATCTCGCGAGCGTTGGGTACATTTCGCAGCATAGGGTTCGATTCGATAAGCATGTTGATGAAATCAGGGTTGTTGAGGGCTTCGTTCATAGACGATTGAACGTTGGGATCGGACATGAGTCGCTGAATGCGTGCCTCGTCCATAGGAGCACCCATCTGAAGGTATCTGTCAGCAAGTAGCCTCAGCATGGAAGGGGAAGCACACGTACACCACCATCCGGTCCAAACATATCAAGTCCAGGAAGACCGTTTCCGAAACCGGCGTATCTAGCACCTGTGAGGCCAGCAAATGGCTGGTTCGCGGTACCTGCAGCCATGTTGGCCGGGGCAGGAGTAGCTGTCGAGGCACTGGCGGTGGGAGTTTGGTTAGGTTGTTGATTGCTGGCAGCGCTCTTGACCATGTGAATTGTGTTGTTGTTCTTGATCTTGTATGTACTCAGGGCGTCGTCGTTCTTCATGACACGTCCTGAGTAAATTAGACGTTGGCGCTCAACGGGGATGTTCTCCATGTCCTCGGCGGCGAGCTTGGTCTTGAGATCGAGGACAGTCGCGGTATCGCTCATGGTGATGGTGTGGTTGCCTTCGCCAGACTTCACCTTGAAGGTGATCTGGGTTTCGGTGCTCGGTTCAGGGTTGTCGGCCATCGTAGCGGTTGTGTTGTGCAAGACTGAAGATATGGCGTGGCGCGGCGCAACAAGACGAGACGAGGGGATTGAGAAGTGATAGCGGGGGGTTAGGCGGATGGAGCAAGAGCGGGGGGAGCTCTTGGATGATAGAGGACTAGACTATTGCAAGTGTTATGCTCAGAGTTGTTCTGATAGCGGATATCGAAAAGATTATTAAGTTGTTAAGATGATCTCTTAACAAGTTTTGAAGAGGCGAAGTTGGAAGCAGATGAACCTAAAGAAGCCCAGAGAAAAGAGGCAGGTCTACGGAGTAGTGTTGGATGGAACGCGGCGCAGGGAACCTAGGGAAGCCCGGCTCGGGTTGTACTGCGGTTGCCCAGCCCGTCAGGGTGTCAGAATGATTGGCCGCTGACAGTCTAGGAGACAGAATTATGTGGCTACTTTAGGCCAGCCTAGGAGTGCATCTGGACTGAGTTATTTTAGCGCCTTGAGCGTTAATTCTGTTACCCACCTGCCTGCTCCAGCTGTCATTAGTGACGTGGGGCAACTTTTTGGCTGAGGGTCTAGAGGGTGTCAATGCCAGGGTGCAATGACGCGCAGTGGAGAAGGGAACGTCAGGTCGATCAAGCAAGAATTGGAGAAGATCGAAAAGAGAAAGTGTTTTCTTTAATGGAAAGATTTTTGCTTTTTATGAATACCTATTAGTGGTAGTTCTTTCTCAATATTGGAGAAGTCGTTCTTTTTGTTTATAGGTATAAAGTAAATCTATCTCTTCCGTCCAATGTCTATTAACATTATGACCAACGCCTGTCTGGTTCCATCACCATCCATCATCTTCTGTAGCCAGATTACTCCTTGATCTAACCAGGTATGCATCATCTCGGAAGATAAATAAAATTGCTTCCTTTTTAACCGACAATGAGGACGTCATACAACTATTCTTCAACGTTTGTGTGCGGCATTTCATGGACTTTAGGCTGCAAATAAACGGGTGATTCAGGTACGATTGACTATTGAAGGTGGATGCATGGTGGATTGTAAGCATGAAACGATCGAATAGACAAACGACTATCACGAATTAGGAGAATATTGATTCATACCGGAGATTTTGTGAACAATACCTAATTGAGTACATATGCCCAGTGGTGCAACCACAACCGCATCGTCAAGTTCATCCAAAGTGATATTGCCTTCCATGATTTAGGGTAGCCAACTAGCGCTGTTGTGATTCAATATCCGATGGAGTGACATTGAACCTCAACTCATCACCTCCAATTGTCATATCCGTTTCTAAAAACCATCGATCTAATCGTCAAAATGAACCAGATGAAACTCATGCCTGGATGATAATCGTTCATTATCGTACTAATCCCATCTAACGCGCAACAAACACATCGCTGGTTTAATCCAGTGAGCCTAAGCCCATCATGATCCAAGGAATATTCTATGCCAGGTTCTTCCCTCAAGAAGGTAGCGAGACCAGTAGTTCATACATGAGCATCCCTAATCTTTTCATTAGGTCCCAAAATTGTCGCTCAGTCTCCCGCGGGCTGCATAACACCTGTCGAAGGCTCAACTAAATCTCCTCTCATTGACTTTGACGTACTTCACGAGTACATCATCCCCAGACAGGCCTTCTGCAATCGCTACCTGACCATCAACACACCCGATGGAAAATACACCGTTCTAGGACACCCAGTGGTCATTCCTCATACGAAGTACTCGCGTAATGAATTCATCTTCAACTTCGGCCTCGTTCTTGATGCCGACGTGGACCATGTGCCGTATGAGCGCGTCGTTCGCGGCCTAGCTTCTACTTTCTCTGAGATGGAGAAGCAGAACGAGTATCTGAGTCAGAACGCGGAGACTAAAGGAGCTGGAAGAAGACCTATTGACAGTCTGTTGGAGATTGTCAAGGAGGACCTGGATAATTATGGAGAGTGCATGATTCCTGTTGGTAAGTTACCATGCGCTGTGGTGTAGACATTATACTGATTATCTATAGATGAGGCCAACACCATCAACATGAAGCTATTCCCTCACCACATTGACCCTCCGAGAGTTCGCGGTTGGCATGTCCCCGTACCAAAAGCCAAATTCGCCGACATCATTGACCCTACATGGGATCTCACTCTACAAAAGGTCATATCTCATATTGATGGCGTCTCCGATGTTCGACGCATCGCCCATGCAGCTTCCGTCTCACTTGAGCTAGCCAAGACGGCTCTCCGCCACCTTCTCTACTACGATACCATTCTTCTCCTTGACATGTTCTTCTTCAGTGCATGCTACGCACCACGTCCCGGTATCCATGACTTCATTCGAAACCTCGACGGCATGGTAGATGAGTGTGCTGCGTATGTATCTCATGGCCGTGGCCTCGTAAGCAACTATCATCTCATCAAACTCATGTCCACATTTACTCCCGGCAAGTCCGTCATGGAATGGCTCAAAGGACATCAAGACGCAGGCTTCGAGGTTTTACGTTTTGTCGATGTCCGCAGGTTCGTTCAGTTTGGCGTGATTAAGGGCTGTATCTACAGAGTCCACAAATTCGTCGTCTCCAAGCAATACTTAGCTGCTTTGGCGTCTGGTCAGAGTCGACCAATGCTAGGAGGAGATCCGCTGCAGAAGTATACAGATGGCTGTCATCATTTCGACCAGATCATCACAGAACAAAACTTGACGGACAGCGATATCATGGAGAAGCTGAAGAAGTTACCGGTTCCTAAGGGCGATCTAGCAGTCTTCTACAGATAAACAGAGCCAGTTGTGTCATACCCATGAGTTATATACATTTTACATCGTTTCTATGGTATCATGCGGATTACAATATAGTACAGTTTTATCTTACACGGCAAAGGTATGCCGATTCCATGGAGCCACTTCATTTATCTTTGTTCCCACCTCTGGAGTTGTTTCGTTCGCGGATTTCCTGCTTATCAGGGAGTTCAATGTTGGGGTTGTTGGCAACCTTGAGCCTGTCCCTTTGCCTTTCCGCCATTCTGGTAAGCTCCATGTCCGACAACTCCACGCCGTCCTCTGCCACCTGTTTCTTGAGCTCCTCCTTCAGCCTGCGCATGTGGCCGGTGTAAGGCTGGCCAGGGTAGATTTGACCACTCCTCTTAAACTCCTCATCATCGATAAGCTCGACAATGCGTACATTGTGCTTGCCCTTTCGCATAATGAGCATGCGCTCGTCAATAAGGAATTTCTTTGTCTCCTCGGGGAACCAAGCCTTCATGGGCGTCCAGGACAGGTTTCCAGGGACAAGGCCTCTCTTCTGACCAGGCTGAGCAGCGATATAAGCACCTTGCTGCGAGAGGAGGCGTTGACCGTCACTGCTGCTGGAAGCCAGACCGCATGCGTGAAGGATTTTGGCAGGTGACGAATCCATAATGGAGCGGGGCAGTTGAATGTCGCTTCTTGGAGCAGTGTTGGGAGTAACAATACCAGACTGCTCTGTAGGCTCGCCAACAATACCGCGTGGCTTCGTGCCGAAACGGAATTCATGCTGCTTGGCCTCCTGGACAGCCTTTTGCCCACCGTGGATGAGCGAGACAAAATCAAAAGCAAGAGCGTGTTGCGCTTTGCGCTCCGCAGGGTTGGCTCGGTGCTCTTCCATAAGCTTGGAAATTTTCTCCAAAGGCATGAACGTGAACAGCTTGAGAAGTTTTTCGACCTCATCATCTGAACGTCGGACAAAATATCCATACAGATCGAAGGCTGTCGTCTTGAACTCATCGAGCCAAACAGCATTACCTGCGCTCTTGCCGAATTTGGCACCAGAGGAGTCAGTCAGTAGCGGAACAGTGAAACCAACTGGCTCGTGGTCCCAGGTTGACGGCATCTTCAGGTGAGGAGCCTCTTCGGTTTCGCGGATGGTCTTGAGAGCATCGATACCGGCGGTGATGTTGCCATACTGGTCAGAACCTCCGATCTGCATCTGAATACCGAGCTTGTTGTACATGTGCCAAAAGTCCCATCCCTGAAGGAGAGGGTACATAAATTCACCCAGTGACATTCCGTCGCCTTCAGTCATCTTGCGCTTCACACTATAATACTGGGTTAGGCTTCGGATCACCTGCTTTCGAAAATTTGAGAAACTCACGTGTCTCTAGCCAGCATAGGTCCAATTCTCGTGTGCCTGGCTATCCTCTTGGCGAAGTCGTAGAGAGTGAGGTTTCCCAACCACATGTTGTTGTTCAATAACCGATGAGTGGCAGCCCAATCCTTTTCATAACCGTACTTCTCCCTTAATATCTGTACATTTTGCCATATCTTGGTCAACTGGACATGTATCTTGGTGATGTTCTTCGAAATATCTGCGTTGGAAAGAATCGCTCGGCTTTCAAGTCGGTCGGTAGGGTCACCAATGCGGGCAGTCGAGCCACCGATCAAAGTAACAGCAGGATGACCATGGAACCACAACCAGAACATGGGCATCATCGGTAGCAAGTGACCGACATGCATTGAGTCGGCGGTAGGGTCAATACCGACATAAGATCCTATTCGCCTCACACGCATGATCTCCTTGATCTTCTCGGTCGTACTGTAGTATAAGTTAGATATAGTGCTTCGAGCATCATGCCTAGCGTCGCATACCCTGCCACATCCTTGATATATCCTCTCTCTTCAAGAATGTCCCATGTATGTGGGATCTCTCCGTTCTTGATCTTTTCGCCTTTCTCTTTCCATCTTGCTTCGGCCTCCGCAACTTTTTTGAGGTATGATGTCGCAATGAACCGAACTTGGGATCGCTGCCCACTAAGACATGTCGAATATATAGCAGGTCGTGTGGACGGAAGCTTCGAGATGAGGGCGCGACTCGCCATGACTGAGGATCGGAGCGATGCGCTCAGTTTTCGATACAAAAATGAGAGTAGAAGTGAAAGACTGTCGACATGTGAAAATCCCAATCGTATTCAAACTCTACCCACGCTTGGAGAGCTTGAAGCTGCTAGCACCAAAAAAATCCCCAAGCGACGTCGGGACGAGATCCATGTTCAAAAAGTGTTGACCAATCACAAGAGGTCTTGTTCAATTGACGTTTATTGGACCTTAGCGACCTAAAAGTATCCACACCACAGGGAAACCTTCGGGACGCAGCCAACCAATCACAAAAGATGTAATTCGAGATCCTCGGCAATGAGGCTGCTACAGTTCCGGGTCGGTTTGAATTGAAGGATCCCATACATCATCAACTCTACTCCCGAGCCTCTCGAAGCAGCCACCAATTGAGTGCCGCGACAACACCACAAGAATTCAAAAAATACTTCAAAATGGCCTCAATTGCGCGTTCCTCTCTGCTTAGGCAGACCGCTATGGCCTCTCGATTGGCCACTGCTGCTGCCCCCGCGACCCGAAGCGCTTTCATGCCTAGCATCCGTACTCAGGTTAAGGGTGTTGCTGCTTTCCACAACACTACTCGACGATCTGCTATCCTCCCTCCCGGACCTCGTATGTTATATATATGTTCAATAATAGTGATTGTTGCTGACTGGAACCTGCAGAGCGCATTGAGGGTGGTGGTACGAAACGACTTTCCCAGAAGCTGGATCGCAACTTGGCTGGCTTCACATGATAGACATTTGGATAGCTAACATCTTAACCTACAGTCAACGACCCTGCTCCTATCCCCGAGCCCAGCTCCGCCCACGGCTCCTACCACTGGACATTCGAGCGTCTCCTCGCCGCCGGCCTCGTCCCCTTGACCGTCGCTCCCTTCGCTGCTGGCTCTCTCAACCCTACTCTCGACGCCATCCTCTGCAGTGTCCTCCTCCTCCACTCCCACATGGGCTTCCAGCAGGTCGTCATCGACTACATTCCCTCAAGGACCTACCCTGGCCTCCGCAAGACCTTCAACTGGCTCCTCAACTTCGCTACCGTTCTTGTCGGCGTGGGACTGTACGAGTTCGAGACCAACGACGTCGGTATCACCGAGGCTGTTCGACGAGTCTGGAAGGCGTAAGTTGGTAGATGGGTTGATTGATGTATGTGTATGAAGGAAGCATATTATTGGCAGTGTTACTTGTCGCGCAGGGCTGTGACCGCGGGCACCTGTATAGAAAAATTTCCTTTGAGTTATTGAAGATTGCGTCAATTTTATATAAGACGATTCTCTTTTTCACCCGCCAGGAACTACGCGATTGTTTTCTTAAACCTGCCTCATAACGCTCCAGGGAGGCTACTGACAATCACATCATAAACTAACTAACATTACGATCAAGAATCACTTACGTCAATGCAGTTGTTTTACTATTTCAATTAAACGATATGCTTGGTACTAATTCCAGTGTTAACTCCATCATTACAGGCAAATTTCAGTTCACATGATCAAATAGTTAGTGATGTGATCTCAGATCCTCCAGCTCGATCCATCTCAGGTGTAGGAGGCGGCAAGTTCTCAGACTTTGTGCAGATCCAGCAACTGGCATACATGTTGACTCGATCAATGCAAGCTCCGTCAATGCGAGCGCCGTGTCGCTTGGGAGTGAAGCCGTGGCTTTCAAACTCCTTGATATACCACGGAGTCAAAGCAGAGGAACGAAGGAGGACTCGGCCACCCATTGCCAATGCCCGGTTGAGCTTTGTAATCTGAGCAGCAGCGGCACGAGATCCGGTATCAAACCAGTCCATGCTATCCATGACAACAGCAACAGTCAAAGTGCCAGGAGTAATGCGCGCGATAACCTCCTCGAGCTCATCGGTGTGGATACGAAGACCGTCAAGAGCATTGGGACGAGAGAGCTTTGCGTGGGCACGGGGACTGAGATAGTCGGGATGACACTTGGGTGAGAATTTGCCATCCATGCAGACGTAGTAGTAGGGGTTATCAGCAGCAATATGAGTCTCTTCGGCGACAGGATCGAGAGTGTTGACCATATAGTGCCAGATGGCGTGAGAACGAGTATTCTTAGCAGTGGGTTTGGGGCCCTTGACTAAGTCCGAGTCGGCATGATCAGCCTCGATCATAGCCAGCTGGTTCTTGGGAACACCAAGTGCAGCCCAAAGGAAACTCTCCTGAGACACAACCAAGTTGCAAACAAGCTTGGATAGAAGCGCAGGGCGGATCTTGTGACGCCAAATCTCACGCTGCTCGTTGAGAGTCTTCGCTTCAAGGAGCTGCTTCACAGCCTTCTGTAGACCAAAGAGTCGGGCGATCCAGCGGAAAACACGAATGGCATGACGCGAACCTCCAGTGTCGTAGAGACCATGACCACTGCTGTTTTGAAAGACGTGGACGTTCTTGAGCCAGTATTGGAATGCGCGGCCAGAAAGATGAGGAGAGAGCTTTGTGATAAGAAGTTCACGGAACTGGGGATGTTTGCCGTCTCCGAAGATCTTCCAGAAATCTTCATATGTGAGGGCAGTATATGAAGCTGCCTTAAGTTCAAGCAGATGGTTTTGTGTGGGGTTCAGATCAACGGCATGAACACGAGCAGGGCTCTGGAGGAGATAAGAGAGGATGTTATCGCCAGCGGAAGTAATAGCAAGAACCTTATCATCGGCACCAAGCTTCAAGAGACGCTCATCGACACGGGTATCTTCCCATGTGAAAGCATAGATATACTCGTCCTTAAACTGAGTATGCTTAGGAAGCTGCTCATCGTAGTAGATGCGCCAGTGGTGGTTCTGGTAGAAGAATGATGGCAATGGCAGATTTGAGGAAAGATTTGAAACAGCAGTGAGGAATGCCTTGGAACGAATTTCGGGAGCCGATCTCTCAATGGCACGAGTCAAGGCGTCTCCGTGGTTAGCAGGATACAAGTAGGGAGATTCAGTGACCAGAGCATCAATGCGCTCAACAATCTCATGGGGAAGACTGGACGACGAGAAAGGCTTCTTGTGGCATCCGAGCCAAATGTAGTAGGGAATAGCTCCCAGTCCCTTATTACGGGTGTTGACGTTGAGGACAGTGCCAAACTTGTACTCGAGATAATCTCGACGACTGGGCTCAAGACCAACTCGGTCGAGGTCAAACCAGGAGCGCCAGAAGCTTCGCGACAAGAAGTTGACATGACGGTCTACAAGGCCGCCAGTGTAGTTTCGGAAGGCAAAGTCGACCTTGTTCTGCACATAGAAGTCTACAACGCCCATGATACCTTGAGGTGACAAGAGAGAAGTGACAGAGTCGATAACGGAGTAGTAGTCAGGCTGGTAACCAATTAGTATTTGGTCAAGGGACAAATCAGGTAAACTCACGATCATGGACAGACTGTATGACATGGTGATCAAGTCTGCTCCGCCAAAGTCGGGACGCGGCTTATCAAAGTAGCTTAAGGCTGGAGAGCGGGGAGGAATTGGCTTCGAAGGCATGCCAGATTCATAATCTTCAAGACGAAACTTGCGAGCATCCTCACAAACCACCTTGACATTCTTCCAGCCAAGGCGTTCGAATCGCTTTCTTGCCACCTCGCAGAGAGACGGAGAGAAGTCAACGAGGTATACGCTGGAGAAGAAGGTAGGGACATCGACAAATGAGCCCATGGCCTCAATGTTGAAGCCAGTACCGCCGCCAATCTAAGAAATGGTATGTCAGCCATTGTTGGAACATTCTGGTGTTCAATTGAAACTCACGTCGACCCAAATTCGCTTAGTCTTGCTGCCATCTTTGGAGGCAGTTTCCTTTAGCTTTGCCTGCATCTGTGCAGCGACAAGAGCCAGCATATCCTCACGACCACGGAGGAGGACCTTTCGGGTAGCATCATAAGCCCCGGCTTGCTTCTTGTAGAAGCTCTCGAGGGCATCTTGTTGGTTACCCTTGGAACCACCCTGGTGGGGTTTGAGGAAAGAAGAGTAAAAGAAGAGGAAGAAAGACTTGATTAAGCCTGGGGCTTCGTCCTGACTCTTGCTGGAGAAGACTGAGGCAAGGCCGAGGATGCTCAGCGCTGCCGTGATGATACCAGCGACAAGAGACTGGGCGTTAGCCAAAGATAACATGTTACCACCCTAGCAATTGGTTAATAGGCGCAAAGAATGAGGGGCGAGTGAGGTCGTACATGAGAAGCCATGGTACTCTCTCATTGTATGCCGAGAGAATAAGTGTTGAAAGAAGGAAGCTGTGTAAGCTGTGTTGAAAGCAGTCCACACGATCAAGTTGAAGATGACAGGAAATCAGAAATCAAGAACGAGACAAGCCAGGGATATATACGTCGGCACACTCGAGTAGACACGGAACAGATCTGGAACTCAATTCGGCAACAATGGTCTCGGCAGAAAGGCCATGACGCCTCACACAGGATGTACTTCACTTGCTCTTGACTGCAGGACCCTGTTGATCTACTAAACCCCACTAGATAGTCATGATAACCCCGCCATCAGTGTTCACTCTAGACATGAGCCTAGAGGTGGGTAATGGGGGTGGGAGCCAATAAGTGAAGCACATGTTCGTGGTTGATAGAGTCTCAGGGGTCTTGCAAGGCCACGGCGGCGGCAGACATGTGCTATCCTTCGTTCGCTACGAAGAGTTGCTACGCTCTACAGCGTGTGAGTGGGGTATAAGTTGGTATTGGTTTCAAATGTTTAAGACGATGATCTCTGGCTTATGAAGTTGAAGGCGATTGAGAGTCCTTGAATATGGATCGTACTGACATGGAGCAGAGTTGTTGTCTGTACCAATGCCTCAATGAATTGACTCTTCACTTGAACAGGATAAATCCATAGTAACCCCAACGTCGACAAATAACAGTCAGCATGCTACAATGCTTTATTTGTTCAGATGAACCATGCTTGGAGTTTTCGTATTAGTCGGTCGTTCCAAGTTCCAAGCCGAGGAACCAATCAGAGAAGAGCAGCCCACCACATGTAGAATTCAACACCAATGTAAGGATACTACAACAGCCTCTAGGATCGCAGTAAAAGTGGCAGATATAGTAGAAACGTTCTTTGTGGCAACGAAGAAAAGGCCAATTGAGTTACACGGGAGTTATCGGTTGCTCGTCTGGTGCCTGCGCAGGGAATTGTTATCGTCGAATAACGATATACACAGTAGACGCTCCGACGAGCCGGAATAAGACGGCCCTGTATATTAAAACAGTCCCAAGCTTATAACAGATATGACTGACAAGCTCAAATTTCAGTGACTGGAAGGCATCCAATGTTACGGGATATTTGCAAGCCCAGGTTGGCGGAATCTTGTAGTCCCAGAATTGCTTGAGCGAAATTAATCACTGGTTATGTGAAGAGAATTGTCAAAAGTAATCCGGATACCGACGTATTCAATCATTCCCATTGTTGAGTTCTTGTTGTAAACTGCTGTAGGTAGCGCCAGTTCGATGTCTGTTTATCATTGCGCCACGGCTTGGTTGAGGTATCTTGTTCCTTGGTCCCAGATATTCTATTGGATTCGGGTTTACCATTGTACTGTAATATCAATCTTATAAAGTTACAACAACTTTTCTGATTGATGTGAATGCAAACGGAAGTAACATATTCCTTTCATCCGCACCTGCTATAAGCTCTGAAACCTATGAACCACTCACAACCTTTCCTTCCCCTCCACAGCCCACAGCTGAAGCGACAACCTAACGTGGACATCAAGGGGTAACGCAAGCAGGTACGTACCGACCACCACCTGCCCTGTGACGCACCTCAATAGATCGCGCGTTTAGAGCCGAGCCGTGTCGTTCTCTTATTCAGCTCGTCGCATTTCATCAAACGCCATCTCCTTAACCTCCGATACCATCTCATCAACCCATTCTAAAAACACCCTAATCAGATCACACTGGTCGCACCCCAAATATTCGCCATCATGCCGCCTGGGTCGAGTCAGAAGGGGACGGGCAAGAAGAACTCGGCAATACAGAAGCAGAGCCGCAACACTACGCCGGCTCCAGTCGCGACAGCTAGTCTCCCTCCACAGGATTTTTACGACCCAGACTATCTTAACACGAGAGTTATTCTTTTCCGCAATCTTACATATGACGATATCGTCGATCACTCTGCCTCCAATGCGACCATTCCAGATTCCAAGAGCCTCGACGGCATGATCGAACGATTAAAGAGCTTATCAAATATTATGGAGAAGCGCTCCACGTTCTATGACCGCGGAATGAGGCATCTGGCAGATGAGCGTAAGAAGCGACCATCTGAAGATTATGGGAGCCGCGCCGAGGGTGAACAAGAAGGAAAACGACCAAAGCACAAAAGAAAAAAGCCCGATTCACTGGCACCGCAGGAGACTAATGTTGGTATGTTGATTTACTGTGCGCCTAAAGCATGCGCCTGCGACAGTCGGCTGTCGGTGCAGGCAGCTGCCTACCACTTTAAGCTCGTGAGTAATCGAAACTAATTTTCAGCAGAACGTTCGTCGCCGCTGCGAGATTCCAAAAACCGCAAACACGACCGCGACCCAAGCTCTCCTTTGTCTCCTACACGTGCTGGCTCACCTGGGGATGGCGACAAGAAGCCAAAAACGGAAGAGAAGAAAGAAGACGAAGACGAATCCTCCAGCTCCGACGACGAAGGCGCGCCACCCAGGCGCGAACAGCCTCAAGCCATGACATTCGGCGAAGACCCCTCGACTTTTCCCGATCCTACGATCTACGAAATTAGACCAACTTATCCTGGGATGCCCGATGAAGAGCGCAAAGAGATTTATTCAGTTTCGACCTACCCCCCTTCAGATCTTGCGGACCTTATTGCTGGTGATCCACCAGACAAGGACTTCAGCAATGCCAAGCCCAACAGTCAGATCAATTTCAGCACATTCTCATCGTATGTCGAACCATTTTTTCGACCATTTTCCGAGGAAGACTTGGCCTTCCTGCGTGAACGAGGAGATCGTGTGACTCCTTTCGTTATGCCCAAGCGTGGCAAGCGACACTACACAGAAATCTGGGCGGAGGAGGACGGCGCTATGTCGATCGATACACCACAACAAGGACGCGACAAGCTACCACCGAACCAGCCACGAGGTAGTATCGACAATATGGACGACGATGTTGGAGAAACCGATAAGCTATCTGTCGGCCCTTTCTTGGCTCGCTTGATGCAAACACTTAGGCCCGAAGCTCGTGCGCAGTCTGTCGATGATAAACCCACGACAAACGGAATCACCAATGGAGACGTTAGCATGAATGGTGATGCCGACGGTGACGATAAGCCTGCCGGTTCCGACGACAAAGCAAGCCAACAACCCGCAGCCTTTATGCCAGAATCATCGACAGAGGCCTGGAAGAAGGCTTCGCACCCCAAGTTGGAATACTCTCAAGTTGACGAGCGTATAAAGCAAGAACTCCGGCATATTGGGTTTTTACCTTTGGAAGGATTGGAGGCAGAGTTCGACGGGCACTACGATGATGAGGTTGCAGCAAGATTGCGCCTACTGCAAAACAAGCTAAAGGACCAAATGTTGATCAACAGCGCACGCAAAGCTCGCATGACAGATCTCGTACGAGAGCGGATGGCATATCAGGAATACCAAACAATCTTGGAGGATCTCGACTCTCAAGTACAAGCCGCATATCTCAAGCGGACCAGGACGATGGGCAAAAGCAAGAAGACAAAACGCCCTGGAGGCGCCGGTGGCGGCAGCCACTTTGTGGGAGGTGCTGCGGGCACCGCTCGACCAGGCATTGGCGATCTTACGAAGACACTCATGGAAAGGCGAAAACGATGGATCGACACTATCGGATCTGTGTTTGACGATGAAAGTCTGCGTAAGGTTCCAAGAATGGAAGATCCTGAAAGTTCCATATTCAAACCTACAGATATGGCGGAACTTATGAATAAGGAAAAGGAACAGTGGGATGAGGAGGTGGAAGAGGAATAGCAGTCCTATTTAGCCATGCCAATCTCTTCTGGTAGATGTTGATTCGAGGAAAGGCGTTTGACGGTACAAATCGGAGTTGAGGTTTGATCAATTGTGTTGGAAGATACCACCAATTACTGTTTACTTTTAGAGAAATGGATGCAGTACAGTATTACGACTATGAGCTGAAGCTGAAGTAGCTTAGTTACAAGTGTATGCTATTAAGAGGGTGATGAAATACTCGCGACCTATGCTTAAGGTGCGGGAAATAAAAGAAACCGACATTCATATCTAAACTACCTTGAAGTGAGAGAATTACTCTGACTTCCAAGCCTAGAGCTAAGCGTCTTGGTATCCTATACTTGTAGAAGAGTATCTTGTGTCCAATTGGCTGCTCTGCGAATACAAACCAATTAAGATAGATGCTTTGAAGCGTTATCGAATATGTATAACAGTGTACACAACCGATAAGTTTGGAACCAATGGCAGTTGTCGCCGGAGAGTATTCGCTGATGTAAATCCCTGTCAAGGACGGGCGCAAGTATGTGACCAATCGATCGACCTCTACTTATCAATAAGACGGAACCCCAAGAAAGTGCCGTTATCTTTAAGCTACAGTACAGTACAGTGGGGGAAATAAAGAGTGAAGGGGATGTTACGCCCGAATAAGTCATGGTGGAAAGTCCAGGCCTACCAGGCCTGATACGGCTATTCCGTGCCGAGAAAAGCTGCCATCCCATACTACTACTACCTATTTCACAATCTACTTCACCCTCTCCTTCTTTATCTTGATCCTTTAAACCTATTTCTATAATAGTTTATCGCCATCGCAAACATGCATCTGGTACCTAAAGAGGTTCGTTATATCCGCCAAGCCTAGACCCAGTTTGTCGAGTCATGCCGTTGGTTGGAGATATGGCCGTAGCAGGGTTGTTGCAACTGAGACTGAGTATCAGCACTCTAACTTGCTTTATAGATCGACAAGCTAGTCATCTCTCAGTTGGGATTGCTCGCTCAGAGAAGATTGGCGAGAGGCGTCAAGTTGAACCATTCCGAGGCTGTGGTGAGTAATATCGAGTCTTGATGAGATATTTTACTCAATGGTGAGATTGTGACTAACACGATGAATTGTAGGCTCTCATCGCCAATAACCTCCATGAACTCATCAGAGATGGAAACCATACCGTCTCTGACTTGATGGCGCTGGGTGCGACGATGCTGGGACGTCGTCATGTTTTGCCCTCAGTCTGCACAACCCTTCATGAGATCCAAGTCGAGGGCACCTTTCCTTCTGGAACATACCTCGTCACAGTCCATAACCCCATCAGCTCAGACGATGGAGACTTGAGAAGAGCTCTGTACGGAAGCTTTTTGCCTGTACCAGATAACAGTGCTTTTCCTATGGCGGCCACAGAGGAGTATGAGCTCGACAGGCAGCCCGGTGCAGTGATACCTGTCAAGACAAAGAAGATCACTCTCAGTGAAGGAAGAAAGAGGATCCGTCTTCAAGTAACGAGTAAGGGAGATAGACCTATCCAAGTTGGATCTCATTACCATTTCATCGAGACAAACCCTCAACTGGAGTTTGACCGTATTCGCTCATACGGCTACCGTCTTGATATCCCAGCCGGAACGTCAGTGCGATTCGAACCTGGAGATACCAAAACAGTCACTCTGGTTGAGATTGGCGGCAACCGTATAATCCGCGGTGGTAACAACCTCGCATCGGGTGTTGTTGACCTCTCACGCGCTGACGAAATCCTTGCCCGGCTACAAGAAGCTGGATATGCTTACAAGCCAGAGCCTGCAGGGGATATGGCTTTTATAGATGCCTTCCAGATGGACCACGCTTCGTATGCGACCATGTTTGGCCCTACGACAGGCGACATCGTTCGACTTGGAAGCACAGATCTATGGATCAAGGTTGAACATGATATGACCGTCTACGGCGATGAGTGTAAATTCGGCGGTGGAAAGACTCTGCGTGAGGGAATGGGTCAAGCGACTGGACGATCAGACGCCGAGACTCTTGACCTAGTGGTAACAAATGCCCTTATTGTGGACTGGACAGGTATCTACAAGGCAGATATTGGTGTCAAAGAAGGCATGATCGTGGCCATCGGCAAAGCAGGTAATCCAGATGTCATGGATGGCGTAACAGAAGGAATGGTGGTCGGCAGCTGTACCGATGTCGTTGCAGGCGAGGGCAAGATTGTTACTGCTGGTGCAATCGATACGCATATTCACTTTATCTGTCCACAGCAAGTACCAGAAGCACTTGCATCCGGTGTTACCACCATGCTCGGTGGTGGTACAGGCCCAAGGTTAGTCTACTCACCCGTCGTACAACATTATCTCGGAGGCTTATCATGATAACAGTGCTGGCACAAACGCAACGACTTGTACTCCCGGGGCTCACTACATGCGACAGATGCTGCAAGCATGTGATCAACTTCCCATCAACATCGGAATCACAGGCAAGGGCAATGATAGCTCGCCAGAGGGTCTGCGCGATCAGGTAAATGCCGGTGCGTGTGGTCTTAAGCTGCACGAAGATTGGGGCTGTACACCTGCAGCTATCGATGCCTGCCTCAGTGTTTGCGATGAGCTTGATGTTCAATGTCTTATCCACACAGACACCCTCAACGAATCTGGCTTTGTCGAATCTACCATTGCTGCTTTCAAGGGCCGTACCATCCATACCTACCATACGGAAGGCGCAGGAGGTGGTCATGCACCAGATATCATCTCAGTGGTCGAGCACCAGAATGTCCTCCCATCATCCACCAACCCCACAAGACCATTCACACGCAATACTCTGGACGAGCATCTAGATATGCTGATGGTCTGCCATCACTTGTCCAAGAACATTCCCGAAGATGTAGCTTTTGCCGAGAGTCGTATCCGTGCCGAAACCATTGCTGCGGAAGATGTACTGCACGATAAAGGCGCCATCAGCATGATGAGTTCTGACTCGCAAGCAATGGGACGTTGTGGAGAGGTCATTCTGAGAACGTGGAACACGGCGCACAAGAACAAGGTCCAGAGGGGTTGGTTGCCGGAAGACGAAGGCACGGGAGCTGACAATGCGCGAGTAAAGCGCTATGTGAGCAAATACACTATTAACCCAGCCATTGCGCAAGGCTTTGGTCATATTGTTGGAAGTATCGAGGTTGGCAAGTTTGCGGATCTCGTTTTGTGGGATCCTGCGTGGTTCGGCACGAAGCCTAGCTATGTCCTTAAGGGCGGACATATCGCATATGCCCAGATGGTAAGAATCGCTCTAAACATTCCTATTGACAAGCTACTAACATTGTACAGGGTGACCCCAACGCCTCTATCCCAACAGTTCAGCCCATTATTGCTCGACCCATGTTCTCACAATACTGCGCCTCGACAAGCATTCTATTCGTCTCATCCGCATCTATCGAAACGGGTGCTATAGCCTCTTATGGTCTACGCAGCCGCGTCGAGGCAGTTCGCGGATGCCGTGATATTGGCAAGAGCGATATGAGACATAACGATATTAAACCTCGGATGCATGTTGATCCAGAAAGTTATACTGTTGAAGCGGATGGGGAGGTTTGCGAGGCAGCGCCTGCAGAGACCCTGCCACTTACACAGCAGTTCTATGTGTATTAATTGGGGAAACAAGAAGCGGAGATTGAAACAAATACCAGGGTGTGCCAAGATACAGATATGGTTAGCTATAAATACTATATTATATTATTCTCCATGGGTGCAGGGCACATAATGGCTCTAGCATATGTATATGTGTGGTACTATAGGCATTTATACAAGGGCATACTCCGGGCCGCGTCTGAATTTCAGTTCTGATACTTGGCCTGCCGGAATCAATACTTGAAACAGGACGATCACACATTGAAGACGGCGCAGAATTTGCCATATCAAGGAGTGCCGGCGAACTCATTGCCACCGGCAAAGTAATTTGGTTAAATCATTATCATAGCATTCAAGATTTCGCTACCTAGACTAGTGGGCTTGAGCTTATATGCAGAATTTACTGTATTTGATGGTATCCTGGATATTAAAAAGAAAGTAATCAAAACGATCGCAAGCTTAGAAGTGTTCCTTCCAGAATCGGAACTCGACGTCAGGGACTGTTGCTGCTTTGCATGCAACCTTAATGTCACGAGCTGGAGATTATGTTAGCATGGACTTGATTGAGAGTAGATAGTTGCGGAACTTACCAGCAGCTGAAGGACCACAGAAATAAACACCAACTGTTGTGCGGATATGTGACTCTAGACCGTTGAGGTATGTGCGGTCCAAGATACCATTTCGCATGGTCGTAAACAGACGAGGGAAGTCAGGGCGACCAAAGTTGGTTCGTGATTGTAGTTCAGTCAGGGGATCCATCTGAGAACCGACACTGTTAAGGACAATGTTCTGAGCGGTGTCGATATCCAGCTTCTGAGTAAGGTAGGTGTGAATCTTGAGGAACTCGACTCCTGTGCTACCGGGCATGCGTGCTGCTTCGTTGGACTGTTCCTCGAGAGATGATAGTAGAGTCTGGAACCACTCGAATGAACCAGTATCTTTGCAAACCCAGATAAACTCGACACGTCGAAGTCGGCGGGGAGGGTTGGGAGAGTTGCGAAGATGCCAAATGTTCTTGAGAATAGCGGCCCAAGGAGTGACACCAATACCAGTACCGATAAGCACAGCGATTTCGTTCTCGAAAACATCCTCGGCGGGAGCTCCGTAAGGTCCATCGATTCGTAGGGCGGGCATCTGGTCACCGTTCTGGAGAGCAACTTCGTACATTCCCATGGGGTCGACATCATCGTAAAGCTTGGCCTGAGCAGCACCGGCACCAAGGGCATCACCAAGCTCTCGGGTGAAGTCACCAACCTGTCGAACGTGGACTGACACATAAGGGTCGAAGGGGCATGAAGTGATGGTAAAAGGGTGCCACTGGTACTTGGACAGAGAAGGCACTTGAAGGAAGAGCCACTGACCAGCCTTGTACTTGAAAGATGGCTTGTTGAACTGAATTTCTACCACATCGTAGGGGTGGCGAACGACGCGAGTAATCTTTGTCTGACGACGAGCGCGGACTTCACGCCAAAGACGCTCGAGAAGGTAGAAACCACCAGTCCAGAGCTCCCATCGCCATCCGAGATAACCGATACAGTGCTCCCAGAACTCATCGCCTGCAAATGGTGAGAAGCCCTCGGCAGTATCACGCACGAAACATCCGACTGTGTGGGTGTAGAGAGCGAGGAAGAAGGGGATGAAGAGATGGTGAGTGTACCAGAACGTCTCGAATGATTGTTGACGGATACGAGCATGGGCGGTTGTGAACATGAGCAGCATGCACAACAACATGATATGGCCAGTGATACCACCGGGTTGTTGATAATGAATCTGAAGAGCGGAAACGGGTCGAATCTGGGTGAGCTCGACGTTGTAGAAGTTGACGTAGTGAGCGCCTGTGTGAAGGCAGGTGAAGAGAAGCATGGAGTAGGCGAGTTGGCGATGCATCCACAGGTTCTCGTCGAGTGGTAGGAAGCGAACCTTGGGTCGAATCCAACGCATGATAGTTCGGCATACGGGGAGAAGGATAAGCATGCAGTCAACGCTGAGAACTAGACCGGCACCTCGCGAGATCCATACTGAGAATTTGAGTGTGTTAAGACCTGCGAGTCTGGCATCGGCAGCTTGCTTCCACCTGATAACAGGTTAGTTGAGTCTTAATATGTGGCGGTTCAAGAGTAACTTACCATCCGTAGGCGAAAATACCCCAATGAAACGTCCAGAAAAGAAAGTGGAAGAGCAGTTTTCCTGGTGCAAACTGCTTCTTTATTAATTCGACAAACCCGAGTTGCGCACCCATCTTTGCGGTTTTATGTTGTGTAAATAAATTAAATGAGAGTCGAAGTCAGTCGGCCGGCGACAGGACTGCTGTAGATGATCCTCTCGGAATAGAGTAGGGAAAGACAAAAAACGAGTTGATTATTTGATGTAACCAACCCTTATAAGAAGTAAAAATAAGACACTGATCCAGCAGCAAAAAAGGAAGCGAAAGTCGTGGCTGAGGAGCCAGTGGTGTTGAGGACGGTTTGAGATGACAAGAGAGCGACCCGAGCGAAAGAAGGTTGAGAAAAGTTCGGATGAGATCGCGCGAGAGATTGGGTTCATAAACGAACAGACGTTGAGAAGAGGAAGATCCGTAATCCGAAGTTCTGATGCAGATGCGACTCAACAGCCTTGTCCAAAGAGGTATAATGCGTATTGGCAGGAGGTATCGAGTTGCCAGATCGAGTACGGAAGAGGTGGATGCCGAGATATCGTGAATACACCAGCGGAAGTTGAAACGTTACAGAAGAGGGGGGGCAAAGAATAATCAATAACGGTTGCTTGCTATGAGACAGTTACTCCTTGATGCGGATACTCCAAGTGTTTCTGTTTCGCGGGGCGGTTAAGACTAGTCAAGGTTGAGACTGAGACCAGGGGTTGTTTCTTAATGCAACTTGAATGGTGATATAGCTGTATCGGGACAAGGAGTTTAGTTCAGTTGGTTGTCGATATAACTGTATCTGGACAAGGAGTTGATTGTCGCAGAAGTGTTAAAAATCAATTTACAGATTGAAAAGAGGCAAAAGAGGCAAAGAACCTGGGGGACCATGTGGTTTTACTTGTCTTTTACTCCCATTAGAGATAGACCAAAATGGTTGCATATCCTGGGCGCCTATTAGACTCCTGGGCATTACTGCTCTACAGTTTCTGAGTGGTTGAATAAATTTGGATCACTGCACGTTGAAGCCACCAACGCCCCGTTAGGCCAGTCACCGACTGGAGGACCCTGAAGAGGCGCCCTGTAAAGGTCCTAAAGGTCTCCGAGCTATTGTCCCGGGCGCTTAAAACCCCAGGATGCAACCAACGACGGGCCTTGTCCAACCTCTTTTACTGCACTGTGACGGCGCTAGTTTCCACTATCTTATTCTTGGCCCTGGCATGATTTCATTGTTTCCCACGATTCACTTCCTTCTGGAGACAAAAGAGAACCGAATACTCGGGAATCAGCAGATAATAAGCGACTCCAGGGTGATACAGCCAACAAGACTCAAGTACATATGCAGGTCATGGACGGCTGCACCTCGTTACGGTGATATAAAGCTCTAAAATCGAATGACTGTCATTCGACAACCTCTCTCGACATTTATGCCTTCTCCTCAGGTTTTCTCGGCTGGAGTTTCGAATCCAAAGCCAAGAACTTTGCTAACGTCGCAGGAAGCTTAGTCGATCCACACTAAAGCAGACCGCCTACAGGTTACAAAGTCACATTACACAAAGCTTAGCCGTTATCCCATCTTGAATTTTTATTTGTTCAAGAGCGAGCGAGGGATGAATAATCTTGCGCAGATCTGTTTGTCCAACGTTTTCTATCATCCCTAGGTGCGACAGTGTCACCTGAAGCTAGCTTCGGCATCACCTGTTTGTGTCGGACTATAGTCTGAGACTGTTTTTGTATTCCATAAGAGCATATGCTTGGGTAGATCTCATGCCAGCTTGTATGTCATCGTTTGAGAACCGGTAGTCTTATTTATGACAAGTCTTGATTTCAAGTCAGGGGTTTCCTATTCGATCATTTCTGGCTAGGTCGCGTGACCCAAGTAAGCCTCTTGTTTCATCGTGGCCGATCCAATACTGGAACTCTTCGTCAGCGTCGAACCAACAATTCTCCCGCCTCGTCCGCGGTACTCTCTAACTATAGGTTAGCTGGTTAGCAATCGGAGCCATGCCGGAGCAGTGGGGCCGGGCTGTGAAATACGAATCCCGAATAATCAACCCTCAAGTCTGCAAGAGATTACATTGTCTCGCTTCGGTAATAAGCCATGTCTAACTACTTGTACATTAGCGCAAACCCGAATGACAGCCGCAAGTACGAATATATCTAACCTAAACGAACGTCAAAGGCTGGATCGTCAGTATGAATTCATCACTGCAGAAAACGGATCATTATATCCATCAGCTGTCGCGTATGGTTCGACTAGATTGTAAAACCTGCTTTTAGGGCAGGATTAAAATCGGTAGCATCGACCAAAGGCGACACATAGTTATTTACCATTGCCTGTTGGTACTGTATATACAAAGTTACAAGCTTTTTTCCATCAAACAATGACAAATTTCCTAGGTTGACGATCTCGATACCCCACCATTTGCCAGGGACATTGACTACGTACGCAGATAGTGGCTCCCCGCAAGTTGACGCGTTTGCGTATGCCAAGAAAGCCCAACTTCTGTGCGCAAGTCTGTGTTGTGATGTGATGTGATGAGATGAAGTATCTGCAAGAAAGACAAGACGAGACGGTCATGGCAAAAATTAAAACTGACGAGACTAATTTGGAGGAAAAGCCTGAGAGCCGAAACATTCGGGGATAAACAGGCGACAATCAGTATAAACACGCTAACTCAGCTAACGCCTCTTAGGGTGGTGCAGTGGCACAGTTAGCTTCCAGAAAGGTCTTGTATCTGAGGTTTATCACCATCAAGCTTATGCCAAGTATGGAGTTTTTTTCTACCAAGCATTGACTCGCCAAGCTCGAGAATACCAAAGAATACTTGCTTGTACGCGATGGGGATCTATTTATTTCTACAACATCGTAACGCCAAGAAGGAAACACCGGCAATCAATTGTGCTATGACGTAGTAGCTCACCACTCTCCTCCCACCTACCCTGTCAGATTATCTTCATACCATGACATCTACCTGCCTTACACACATAGTATCTATACTATCGTCTTATTCTTGGCTCATTTTTCTTCCTCCTCATGCCAATTTAGCTTCACTTGTAACTCTAAATTTTCTACAATTGCCAATCGCTTGTCTTCACACCATTAACCTGTCGTTACTGTTTCGATTTCCCCAAAGCTTTCTGTAAGAGCGACCCGCCATGTCTGGAAGAGATGACGCGGAGGAGCACCGTCGCTTCACTACCCCATACAGCGCCAGACATCCTATTCCTACCATCTCCAAATATAGAGAAGAGAGGACTGCCCGCCAAGATGCAGCTGAAGGCAGACCAGATTCTACACCTACACCAAAAGCTGGGGATTACGGCGGCAACAAAGATGACTACCAACTACAGCAAGGGTCAAGGGAAGATGGCGGGGCCACCTTAGAATCTATCAAAAGCAATGGAGAGAATGATGGCAAGAAGAGCGACAATCAGCAAGAAGGAGAACAAGAAGAAATGCAGGACACTTCACAAGTTGGTCAGGCATCAGATCCTAAGCAGAGACGGAAGGAGCTTAAGAAGAGTAAGCGAGAGAGGGCACAGAGAGAAGTCACTGACCCTGTCACCCATCTCCCTGTCACAATTCACGATTTCACCGACGACGCCCTCGAAGAAGTAGGCGTGAACGACCCCACGTTTGGTACGACAGACAGGACAGCGACCGGTGCAGAAAACAAGACCAAGTCTGACGAACAACTTGGCCGCGAGCAGCAAGAGATCCAACAGAGCCATGATGCCATGGGCGACTTGTTCCCCCCACCGGATTTTGATGCCCTTCGTCTAGAACTCGCAGCCATCAACAAACGCGGCGTTACTTTTGGACTCGCTGGCGTTGCTATAATTCTTGGCGGCGCATTTACTTTCGAAAGACTTGTGCGACATGGATTATTGCAGAGCTCCAAAGCCAATTCCTTCCTCGTAGGTGGCTCCCTTTGGTTGGCGATAGCTGCGGCCAGTACCGGAGCCATCTGGTTCCTCGTGGTATCCGTTAGAGAATGGATCTCCAACAAGGTTAACAACATCTTTCATGACGAAGTCTGGGATGCACACCGAAGAGGTATTGTCAAAGCATCCAAGCAAAATGATACCGAGACAACTGTTTGGCTCAACTCCCTGATTGGCTCTGTTTGGCCTCTTATCAACCCCGATCTTTTTGCCAGTCTTGCAGATACTTTGGAGGACGTCATGCAGGCCTCGCTCCCCAGATTCGTTCGCATGGTCAGTGTCGATGATATCGGGCAAGGAAGCGAGTCTGTTCGCATCCTTGGTGTCCGATGGCTCCCCACCGGAGCTGCAGCCAGAGCAGTGGACCAAGATGGGCAGCTTATGACTCGAGAGCAAAGTGAAGAGGACACACAGGAGAAGGATGGTGAATCCAGCGACACTGGTGCTCCTGTTCAGGACGGTATGGAGGCCGAGGAAGGCGATTTTGTTAACCTTGAAGTCGCATTCGCATACCGCACACGCTCATCCTCCAAGTCCCTCAAGGAAAGAACCAAGGACATGCACCTGTATCTTGCCTTTTATCTTCCAGGAAATATCAAGGTCCCGGTTTGGGTCGACCTCCAAGGCATTATCGGCACCATGCGTATGCGACTTCAACTGACTCCTGACCCTCCTTTCTTTGCCTTATGCACTCTTACGTTTCTTGGTCAGCCCAAGGTAAACGTGAGTTGTGTGCCTCTGAGCAAGCACGCTATCAACATCATGGACGTCCCTTTCATCAGCAACTTTGTTCAGTCCTCTGTCGACGCTGCTATGGCTGAGTATGTTGCACCTAAGAGTCTGACTCTTGACCTCAAAGACATGCTTGCTGGCGACGACTTTAAGAAAGACACCAACGCGGTGGGTGTGCTAGTGGTTAACATCAAACGCGGCTATGACTTCAAGATGGGTGACTCTGGTATTCCACTTGTCAAGGAGGGAAGCTCCGACGGCTATGTTTCGGTTGGCTGGGCCAAGTTCGGCAAGGTGATGTGGACGACGCGAGTGCTGGAGAACGAAATGGAGCCTTGCTGGGACGAGACTTGCTTTGTACTGGTGACGCCACAGGAACTCGACGTAGACGAAAGACTGCGTGTACAGCTGTGGGACTCCGATAGGTTTACCGCAGACGACGACCTCGGCCGAATCGAAATACCAATCAAAGAATTGATGAAGGATGATCGATCTAACGGACAGATGTGGCATCGCTCGGATGGTTTCAGGGCTTTGAAGTCGGGTGATGACATGCCGGGAAAACTGGATTGGAGTGTTGGTTATTACTCCAAGACCCGAATTCAACAATGCCAGTTCGAGAAGCAGACACACAATCCCGAAATCCGCAACATGCAACAACTCAAGGAGACTGTCAAGGAATCGAGCGAGCGCAAGCTTCGCGAGACCATGTACAAAGAGGGCAGAAAGAAGGAGCGTGACGCCAGCGAGCTTGAGCAGCAAACGTCACAGGAGCTCAAGGCCGAACAGGACGCCATGATGATTTCAGCACCCCCTCCTGATGAGTACCCGAGTGGTATACTGAGCGTCCAAATTCACAATATCACAGGCCTTGAACTGGAGCGGCTTAACAAGCGGAAAGCTGCAGCCGATGCCGAGGCGACCGACGAGGAGGAGACCGGCGAAGGTTTGCCAAGCGCATACTGTACTGTCATCCTCAATCACCGGAAGATTTTCAAGACAAGGACAAAGCCTCAAAACGCCAAACCTTTCTACAATGCTGGCTGCGAGAGATTCATCCGCGATTGGCGAGATGCGGAGGTTTTTATCACGGCTCGTGATGCCCGTCTCAAGGAGGACGATCCTTTACTGGGAATCGTCCATCTCCCTCTTGCGGAGGTGTTCCGCGAACGTTCTCAGGTCATGAGCTTCTGGCCCTTGACTGGTGGCGTTGGCTTTGGACGTATTCGTATCTCCCTGGTATGGCGAAGTATTCAACTCCAAGCACCAAGGAACCTTTTGGGCTGGCAATACGGCACTGTCGAGGTGCAGCCTTCCGCCACAGTTGTAGACTGCCCGAAGGATCTTCGATCGTCAAAGCTCAAGTTCCGAACCCATATTAGCAGTGCAAAGATGTACACAGAGGAGGACAATGGACAGGACCAGGGAACTGTTACTTGGAAGTCAAAGCGAGGAAAACCACTTGCTTTGGCCGTTTCCTCAAGATATAGCAGCTGCATGTCCATTGCCTTCCGAGACAAAGGCTTCTTCGGGGACGATACCGCCGCCTTTGCTGTTCTATGGTTGAAGGATATTGTCGACGAGGAGGAGACAGAGTTGGAACTACCAATCTGGAAAGGAGATTTCCAGCGTGCTACGTCTTGTTGTCTAGAAGAGTGCGGCGAGAGGCTGGGCACAATTAAGCTGAAGCTTACGTTTTGGGCTGGTCTGGTATGTTCCCTTTGAACCCCCCTATAAACGAACTATTGCTAACATATAAACAGGGAAGTGCTCATTCTCGATGGGCGAGCAAGGACCATCACCTTCGAGATGTTGTGGAAGTCATCGAAATGGCCCACGATAATCTCGAGGTTGGCGATCAGGAGAAGAAAGCTGGCATTGTGGAGTCTGAAGACGAGGAGAAGACTGGCGGCCGTCGTCGTGCAGGCTCTATAGGCAGTAATTCTGATTCCAGTTCAAGCTCATCGGATACAGAGGACGAAGACGGAGAGCAAAATAGCGTTCCGGATGGTAGCAGCAACCAGAGACAAGGACCTATAGACAAGGTACGGGACTACCGTCGTCGAGACAGGCGGCTACATCGCCAGCATCGGGGTCTAATGCAGTGGAAGGTAAGCTCCCCAAGTCCCCCTCCCTTTTATGATCCCACGTGTTTCCCATGTTTCTGTTCTACGCCCTCCCGCTTTTAGGGGGGTCAACATCAACACCATCGAAGCATAAGAGCGGAGCTGACAGATGAGCATAGGCCCCTCGCACAGCCAAGTGGATCAAGGGCAAGCTCGGGCGCGTTGGAGACAAAGCCTCTAGCGTCTTTGAACACCATACCAATAAGCCCGGAATCGAGACCGAGGTCTAATGTAAGCCACCATTTGGGAAGTTGATAAGTCAATATGTCCTTGTCGGGCATCAATTGACTGCATGCGTTGGTGACAACGCGCATATTTCACGACCTTTGACGACAAAATTAGGTTCAAGGGGATTGCTTATACACAACAATTCATAGCGAGCGGTGTGATTGGGTTATCAGGGCGCAGGTTGCCAATTATAGCAGATCTTTTAATATTTCAAATAGTTGTATTAAAACAAATCAAATCAAAGAAAGGTATCTTCCATCAATTCCGTCATTCATCATTCCTACTGAGTCGTTACTAAAATGATCCCTTCCTTATCTTTTTGAAAACATAAAATCCCCCCAGCCTATGTAATTGGAGGCATGTTTCTGCTCCATGCCGAAAAAGAAGAAGAAAAGAAGTGCTCCCGCTCCCGTTTTTGCCAGAGTGATGGACACCGTCTATAAGTTAAACGCGCAACAAGGGAATAGAAATCTCAACGCATTATCCCCCGTTATGCTCTCTGCCAAGTTCTCCTGCACACTTGAATGTGAGCGGCAACCCGTTTCAACGCCATATCCACCGTGTATTGATTAATGCATGCACGCTTTTTGTCGCAAATGCTGTAGCCGAAAAGAAGAGTTGGCTAAAAAAAGATGATTCCACGTGAGATCTGATCTGTAAATGTGGAGTCCACTCCCCAGCAGGGGGAGAATACTGTAGATCGACGATCATATAAAGTGCTTTTATAGTGTCGGTTCGGTTGGACCGATCGGTCGGCGGCTCCGTACTACCACTAATGGTTCCATTCACTTATCGACGGGTTGTCGACTGATTCTCGCTTCTTAGCTTGTTAACGTTCTCCTCCGTCAACGAATCCCCTGTTTGTAGTTCGTGATATGAATTCCTGCGGTAGCTTGATGATCCACCTGCCGCATCGATGAGTTTTGTTTCTTGTAGTTTGTTAGACCACTCTGCCTCCCCTTCTTGACGTCGAACTTGAAGGGATAATTCTGTAGAGTCGAAGGGCGATGGCTCGTTCTGATATCCGTTGGTCGTTAACGGTCGAGGTGTAATAGGGCTACCGTTGAATTCCTCAGCCGGACGTGGCATGTCGTCGTCGTCGTCAATACCAACGTTAGGAATGTCGGCATTGTCACAATGCTCACTCATCTCTGAGCAGTCTGAGGCCGATGGATCTGGCGCTGTTGGTACCCGGCGGCGAGCATGGCACCATCTTAGAAGCATTTTTTCGAGAATGACACCCCGAACCGGCTTGGCCAAATAGTCATCCATGCCGGCCTTGGTACACTTTTCGCGATCTCCTTGAATTGCCGATGCTGTCATGGCCACAATTGGCACGTCTTGAACCAGAGGTTTGTAGGGCATGTGATGTCGCAAAAGGTGAGTACACTTGTAGCCGTCAATGATGGGCATCTGCACATCCATAAGTATGATATCTGGCTTCTTGTTGATGCCTTTTTGAACGCCGCCGAGGTATTCCAGAGCTTCCTTGCCGTTCCAAGCAGCTGTTACCTGGAACCCAAGTCTCCCGATTGTCTTGGTAGCAATCTTCTGGTTTATGGGACTATTGCTGGTTAGCTAGGTTGTCTCATACGAACATGTTCGCGACTTACTTGTCCTCGACCACCAAAACATGGATCTTGGCCCGCTCCGCAGATGGAAGTTCTTGGTCGGAGCTTGAATTTGATGCTATGCCAAAACGAGCTCGGCGAGATCCTGAAGTGCTTGCCTGGATTCCTTCAGATGCTGGAGGAGTGCCAACAATCTGGTCATACTCCGAACTATTGCAAGACAGGCTTAACTCAGATTGAAGCCGGTCGGGAATGGCACCTGCGTTAGCCAGGCCCGCCTCAGCCGGGCCGCTTGGCTTGTTGAAGGGAACCCAAAAGGTCGCCCTAGTTCCAATACCGACCTTCGATTCTAATGTTATACTGCCATGCATGAGATCTAACAGATTCTTGCAAATAGTCAAGCCTAATCCAGTACCGCCAAATCTCCGGGCAGTTGAAGCATCACCCTGGCTGAAAGGCTGGAACAACTTCTTGCGGACGTCGTCCTGAATACCGATACCCGAGTCCTCCACTGTGAATTTCACTTCGATAGATTCTGATGTCTCCCTCTCCGCAACGACTGAGAATCGGACATATCCTTGGTTTGTGAATTTTATGCTGTTGGTAAGAAGATTGGTGAGAATCTGTCGTACACGACCGGGATCTCCGATAACAACCAAATCGTTTTCAATACCATCGCCAATGTCTGATTGGAAATCGAGGTTTTTCCGCTCGACAGCAAACTGGAGCATTCTGCCCACTTCCTTGACGATGTGTGACAGGGAAAACTGCACCTCCTCGATGTCTAGTCGCCCAGACTCCACCTTTGAGAAGTCCAAAATGTCGTTGATAACTGTAAGAAGAGATGTCGCTGAGCTCTGGATGTTCTCGACGTATTCTTGCTGTTCCTGATCCAGCTCCATTCCCATTAGCAGCTCGGCCATTCCTAGCACTCCCGTGATAGGTGTTCGAATTTCATGGGACATATTGGCGAGGAACTGGCTCTTTAGCCTATTGGCCTCCTTGGCAGCCGCTTCGTTCGCCATCGCCTTTCGCTTCTCTCTGGACTGCTTCTCCAATGCTTGTTCACGAACCTTCAATTCTGTCACGTCCATAATAACGCCAATAACCCCTTCGACGTAGGTGTTACTCGGGGCGTCTCCTTCCTGAGACTTTTTGCCAAAAATGGGAAGGAAACGAGTTCGGTACCAACGGTCATCTTCTTGAGATTAGCAGGATATTTCAAGGTTTAGCTGGGCACTCATCCCTTACCTATGCCGTGTTCTTTAAGGTCTTCAGTAGCTTTCCCATCCAGGAGAAGCTCGATGGGCTCAAGAAACTTGGGGCGTTCCCCGTCCGCGAGTTGTGCAGTCAAGCGGTTGAACACGGTATACATGTTCTCTCCGACAAACCATCTTGTTCCGTCATGGTTCTCCTCGTGGGTATTGTTCCAGATCAATGCGCCTTCAAGCATTGTGACTCTTCGGTTAGGGTCTACGGTGAAAATAGTCACATGAGAGTGAGCAATCACACTAAGGAGCTGTTGCCGGGTACGTTTCATGGCCATCTTTGTCTGAATGCTTTCGTGAACATCGGTGCAAGTACCTGTCGGTCATTGTGAGCTATATATCGAGGCAAGTAGCGGTTGAACACTTACCGAACCACTTCTCAACCTTGCCGGTCTCTTTGTTTCGCTGAGGCATCGCTCGGCCAAGGTACCAACGCCATTCACCCTCTCTGCTCTGACATCGATATTCTGTCACATAGCTATCGCCTGTTGCGAGCGAGTGCTGCCATCGCTTCTGGGCTTCAACCAAATCGTCCGGATGAAAAGCGTTTACCCATGATTTTCCAAGGCTGTTCTCAGGTTTCAGGCCAGTATATAAGTAGAACCGCGTGTTCCAGAAGTCCACAAGACCATCCGGTGTCGCTGTCCAAACTAATTGTGGCATCGTATCGCAAATAAGCTTGAATCTTTCCTCGTCCCGCTCCTTGATCTGTGTGATTTCTTCTGTCATTACAGTGACATCACGCCCTGTCACGACACCAGCAAGGAACTCTCCAGTGGAATCGTCACGAATTGCCTCGCCGAGCACATCGTAGACTCTCCTGCTTCTGTTCTCATCATACATGCCGACTCGGAGCCCGGTGAAAGGCTTCTCTGTCTTTAGTAGCTTGCATATGGGCATTTCGTCAACTTCAAGGCGCTCTGAAAAGTCTTCGGTATAGATATGCCAGTATCGCATGAGTTCAAAACCATTGAGAGATGTGTCAAGTGGTGCCTCCTTCTCAAAAAGCTTTCGAGCAGCTGTATTTGGGAATGTGACACTACCATCCTTCCACATCGCAAGGATGGGCATTTGGGTATTGTTCAGAAGGGCATCTTTCATTAGTAGCATCTTTTGAAGTAGTGATGGCGTGCTCGAATGAGTTGCAGCCGAAGGAGGGCCCATCGGTGGGAAAGGGCTGGAGGACATAGTGACGATTCCTGGGCTGTGAAAAGAAGGCGAGTTGGAGTCTCGACTTGACGCAACTGACGGTGGGTTGGAGTGGGTAATAGATTTGCGCTCAGCAGCCTCAAGTATACTCGGTTTCGCGATGGGTCTTTTGTTGTTGTTGAGAAGAGTTGATGGTGGAGATTCTGTGCTGGTAAAGGTAAGTGTAAAGAAGATCTGGTGGTCTTCCAGCTCCCATATAGTAATGATCATTTTGGCATAGATCTGAGAGTCGGCATCTTTGGGGTTAAAGAGTTTGTCCAACGTCGGTTTGTTAACGCCTTTGCGTGTAATCACGACCTCAACTATTGAATCCTGGGGCTTGCGAGAGGGTGGGCTTGGGCGCCTTTCAGGGATGGGCATCGTGCTCGTAGTGGGTGTGGCATCGCCTCCGGACTGAGAAGGCCGTCGTGAATCTTTTGCTGCAGTTCGCACGCCCATTTCTTCCACTTGAGAATCGAGGAATGCCTCCCATGTTGCCCACACAGGCTGCCCGTCTTGGAGAATATCAACACCAACTTGAGATAGTGTCTGGCCCCGGAGGTTTTCGATGGTAGAGAGAGCATCGTCATCTTCTGAAGTGTCTGTGATGATTCCCAGCATTCGGCCCATTGCCCCGTTCGCTAAGACAACCGTTTTGAGGTTGTTAAGAACCATGGTTGGTACGGGTAGATATTGCATTGCCGAGAATGCGAGCTGGCCAGGAGACATGCTCGGCATCGTCAAGCGGAAAGGACTCTGTGTGGGTGAGCGTGATGCATCACCAAAGTCTCTGAGGAAACGGCCTCCGGTGAATGGCCGCGGAGTGGCATCTTGACTTTTGATATCGTTCACTAGATCGAAGGTAGCTCTCGGTCGCGCATGGTCAAAGGCGGTAGGGACAGGAGCTTGAATGTGATTATGGTGAGATTCGGAGCGAGTCAATGGAAATCCGGCATCGTGAGCAGTCCCTGCGGGCCTAATAGCTCGGGTTTGGCTGCTGTCACGAGGTTGTGCGGGAGGGCTCATGTCGGTGCTGCGTTACAAGGCATGGAGAGAGAACGCCTTTTCGCGTGACTTGATTCGTGAACAAAACGCAATGCTCACAGGTCGCAGCGAGCGTATGATCAGAGGATGTGTTGGAAGTTGCAAGTTGCGGTTGCAATGGCCGCAGACAAAACAATGGCTAGGGCGCCGCCGGTCTCGACCTCGACAGGACGAGTCAAAAAGCAAGTGTCAGTGGAGTTGATATACTAGGAATCGACAAGTGACCGTCGACGAAGAATTGGCATGGCGCAGAGGTGGAAAAGTGCCGTAAAGGTCAAGCAATGCGTAGCCCAGGATCTAGCTTGTCTGGGTACGGCGTCGACGGAGACGGGATTAGACTTTGAAGGGCGTGTTGAGACGGTTTAGTCGGCTTGTCAGGAACAAGAGAAGAGCTGTGGTTGGGCGAGAGGTGAAATGGTCGCAGATCAAGATGATACACCAGGTCTCTGTGATATGAGTTGGATGAGGGTCAGGAGATTGGTTGAGGAAGACAGGCGTCCTGAACAAGGTGTCGATCGTACTGTACTGTACAGCTGGGCAGGAGATGATAGCTTTCACAGAATGAGCTTGGCTGAGATGAGATGAGACGCGATGGACAGTTCGGCAAGTTGGACCAGATCAGATGCTTGCTTGCTAATGCAATGCAGCCACAGATATCCGAGAGACAGAACAAAGGACTGAGAAAAGAGAAAAATGGTAAGTTTTGGTTTTGTGCAACAGCATTTGGAAGGAATAGGCATTGATTTTCACTACAGTCAGAAAGTCGACGCCCGAGGCGGCAAGGACAAGCAAGGACCCTGAATCGACACGCCTTCCTGACGGGATGCTCGCTCTGGGCTCTGGGGTGCCTGGGTACACAGACACACACACACACGATACTGTAGGTCTTAGGCAAGAGGTACCCGAACCTACCTAACAAACTACAGCAATTCGCAAGTCTACCTACGGTTCAGCGGGCGGGGTCCCATCCATCCCATCCATCGAGAGGAGTTAGGGAGTCTGCAGTAAAAGAGAGGGTCCAACACCCTACCCTGACCTCCACTGTCGGACCCCTTCCAGCGCCTCGCAGAAGGTCTCCCAGGTCCTCCTCTGCTGCACGGGGTGGGTGCCGGGGG